>JAZGTJ010008581.1:0-20771 GCA_036877575.1 Botia almorhae
TAATGATCCTTCTTTCTCGAAGCATGCATGATAATCGCTGGGAAGGAGAACATGAAGAAGAGAAAGGAAGAAAAGAAGAATATGAAAAGGAAAAGATGGAAAATGAGAAAAGAGATGCGAAGATCAAAGCTCCATCATCAAAGAGGGTACAGGTACAGAAGAGCAGAATACTGCTGCTCAGAAGAGGGTTTGAAAATGAGAATCTATTTTAGCTTGTTGAGAGTACTTGATCTGTGTTTAGATTTCAGCTCTGTATCGTCTGTCCACCGTCTGTCGTCTGAACACTACTGGCCCAACTCACCCAATACTAAACGTTTTTATGAGATTTGTAAAATATTTCAAATATAGGCAATAATAATAATAGTTTATAAAACTTAATTTCAAGTATATAAGCACACATCTTTAAGTCAACAGGTTGTTCATATGAGAAACGTTAGCAAACCCTTTTTTGACAGTATGTTTACTGAGAGTTTTTTGAAGAACTTTCTGAGCTAGGATTCACTTCATCCCTGACTGTATCGTGTTTTCTTCTTCTGTGTAGCAGACAGATGATGGAGGGCTGGATGAGGAAGATGAATGGGAGGATGCTAGTGATGGTGTGGAGGAAGAGGAGCAGGAAGAGGTTGAGAAAGCTGAACGTGAGGAGGACAACAGAGAATGCCAGAAAGATGTTCAGCCAGCAGAGAAGACATCTACCTCTTCTGCTCCCAGACTCAAAGTCCACATTCCCTCTCCACAGGAAGCTCTCAGTACACCTGAGAAGCCCAAACCGCTCAGCCCTTTCTCTCCACTGGAGGGCCACCAGCCTGTGTCAGACTGGGGTGAGGAAATGGAGATGCTCTCTCCTAGGAGCAGTCTCGGTGAGAGTCCTCTGAGACCCAGCAGTACTGAAAGCAGTCCAGCCCAGCCGAAAAGCCATGAGGATGGAGCAATACAGCTAGAACCCTGAGCCAGGCAGAAGAACCAGAAACAAACTAACATATGTCTACAGGTAGGGTCATCATGGTCTTTAAGTGCCCTATAACTTTGTAAAACCTCTGGCAACCTATTCAGTGGTGCTTAAGAAAAACATACCAGGTTTTGAGGTTAGGGGTTTTGTTCAGACCTTCTCGTGACATTTTCTGCTTGTGCCATAAACATGAGAAGATTGAGAGATGTTTAATTACTTGTCTAAGGAAGCAGATTAAGAATGCCTTGCAGTGTAAAAGCAGGTGTGTTTGATAAGAATGGAGATCATTCTCACTGGATCTTTTGATCCCCTTTATATTTCTGTCATCAGGTTGAGAACTAAGAGCAGCAGCTGAAGTTTCAGTGTTCCACAGACCATGAGAGGAGATCATCAGATATGAAAGCAGACAGCAGGAGCTGAAGGGGGGGACAGGAGGACCTTCAGACCTTCATTTCATCCACAAAGCTCTCTGGATTGGTTAGGACTGTCTGCTGATGTCAAGCTGTGCTGCTCTTGTCTGGATCAGTAAACAGGAGAAACGTTTGTTTTGGGATCATTCAGTAAAGCATGTTACACTCAATCTGTGAGATTCAATATTTTACAGATGGAAGGGTGTAAGTGCCTCTTCCTTACTCTCCTTTTAACCTGTTTTTTTATATATTGTTTTTTATTTTATTTGTTTGTTTTTTAAACCAGCCTGTCTAGGCCATAAAATTATAAATCCTAAAGATCAACTGACACAACAGCACTCAGATATCTGAGCACAAATCAAACATTTATTTTTATACGCGTGATAAACATGGATAAATGAACTGCTGCTTATGGTGTGTAAATATAGCTGAGAATGTCTTTACAAAATAAAAGCATGCTGAACTCGATTCACAATCTCTCTGTAAACCAGAGCATTGTTACTTTCTCAGGGTTTAACCCTAACCCAACATCCTGAAGTGGACATTTCAATGACTTTTTTAATGAACAGTATTGTATACATGAAATCAAGCTGTGCATCTTATGTTTACTGTGACTGATGGTGCTGTAGACATTCTGACACACTGACCAATGATACAAATATCATGATTAAAAATGGAGGAGGCTGAATAGGAATATTTTGGGCAACAAAGAATGTGTTCTTTAAATCTAATATTGGTTTTGTTCCTGCATCCTGTATGTTGGGTATTTTTTACAGCAGGTTATTGGTATATACAAGTGTATTTGATGAAATGTTCCAGAATTTGAATGAATTTAAATGACAGAAAAATCTTGCAATATGTAATTAAAAAAAAAACATTAAAAAAATGACAGACATTCCAGTATCCTTATTTTTTAATAAGTACTCTTATTTTTTAAATGTGGCTGGTGAAGCAGAAGAAAGCATGACATGTAAAAAATAACATGTAAATATTTCAATAGAAATATAACAATACAAATGCATTCATTTAAACAGTGGTATTGACGGTGTCCTGTTTTGTCTTCGTTAAATTCCATGTTAAATAACATACTGTGCGCCACGTGTCGTGTGTTTTGGCGAAACCCGGAAACACGTCATCTTGTGTCGCAGTTTGGCGGGTTTGGAGAGAGTTGGCGCGAGGGGCGAAATCTGAGCGCAGACAGATGCCCCGCAGAAGACATTTATTTTAACAAGATTCAGTGTGATATTAAAGAACAGCGAAAACATGACTGTCAGACTGTCAGAGGGGGCAATAGAGGTAAACAGCAGATTTCAGTTTTATGTCAACACGGTTTGCTAAGTGAGCTAGCCGCTGAGTTTCATCACGCGACGACAGATTTAAACAGACTCGTGTTAGCACTGCACTGATAAATGCCTTCAGTTTTCCCTCTGTTTGCATGTTTTGAACTCGATAACTTAAAATTGAGTGAAATTGGGAAGCTGAACTTTTCCAAACAAAGCAGTTGAAGCCATATGATTAATATAATAGTAATATAATGGTTTTGTTGTGTTCAGATAATGTGCTCTTTGTTTTCAGTCTCTGACCAAAGGAGCAGATGTGAACAGTCCTGTTCTTCAAGTGGTGGTAAATGTCAACTTATCTAACAGACTGTTTAAAAACCTCTCGCTTTATATACTGTACATGTATAAGTGTGATGGTGGGATGCAGTTGTGAGCGCGTTTCATAGCACCGCACTGCTGTAGTACTGTAATACACACTGTACTGTAGTACTGTAATACACACTGTACTGTAGTACTGTAATACACACTGTACTGTAGACACATGCCGATCAGTTCACATATATTTATATAGCTCTTTAATACATTACACGCTGATCAGACATTGTTAAACTTTGTATACATAAAACACAGGTGCAACCCAGTACCCATGAGATTAGTTTTTAAAGTATGTGACTGTAAGTTACTGTTGTGTGAGGGTGTACAGTATTCATTGTTCTCTGCAGAACATTCGTAAGATTGATGGAGGAAACGGACTGTCTCGCTTCCGTCTGATAATGAGCGACGGCCTTCACACAATGTCCTGTAAGTCTGATCACGTTCCAGCTGTCCGAACACGACTTCTGTTTTGTCATTTAAATCTTTGTATTTTAAAAATATTGATTGATGGTTCCTAGCAAAACAGCTGTTATACGATATTAGATTCTCATACTAGCCTTTGTTGATGAACCAGTATCATTATTTTTGTTACTTGCATGCTTATGTGTGTAGATATGTAATTTATTGTTCTGTGGCTTGTAAACACAGTCATTGCAGTGGATCTTACACACCAAATGCAAGCAAATGAGATGCATATTTTTAGGCTGACTGTGAAGCTGTCATATATTTGTCACATATGTGTTTGTCTGCATGCAGCATTCATGTTGTCCACGCAGCTGAACCCCATGGCAGAACAGAACCAGGTCGCTCCCAACGCTGTCTGCTTGATCAAACGGCACGTCACCAACGTTCTCAAGGATGGGCGGTACGTGGTTCTGTCCGTTCTGCGCTCCGCTTGTTGATGCGTTGAATGACTCTCATAATGGCAGTTTGATTGTTGTGTGCTGGGTGTGATTTTGCTGTAGTGTTTATTCACTGAGGTGTGATATCAGATGATCGTGTTTCACTACAGACGTGTGGTGGTTGTACTGGACATGGAGGTGGTGAAGTCAGCGGAGCAAATGGGAGGAAAAATAGGAGAACCGACTCCTTATGTGGAGGGTGAGTGCACATCAAAACAAACATAGTTCAACAGTTTATAACTTTATATACACAGTAAGCATGTTCATGTGTAAAGAGACTAATTTAGAATTTCATTAGAATTTGTTTCGAAACATTAAATGCTTCACATGTTTCTGCGTGCATATATATTTTATTTATATATATTTTTTGTTCTTTGTTTTTCAGGTCAGTCAAAAGCTCCACAGACTGCAGCTCCGCCTGTACGACCTCAACAGCCGCAGAATAAAAGCGAAGGTAAATTCATAAGAACCCTGTTTTCTGTTCGTAATCTTGATGTGTTTGAGTGTGTGTGTGTGTATAGCAGCAGTGTGTGTCCGATCTGTAACGCTGGGTTACTGACAGACATAAAGTTAAAACGTTTTTAAATGACACATTTTCAAGGTGTACATGTGCGTGATCAGATTATTAATGTATTATAACTCTTATAAATAAAATTTAACAGCATAATAAGTCTGTAATGATAAAGCCAATGGAACTGTAAACAGATGGTAACCATAGCAACCCCTTTGAATACTAACACATAACGGTTTTCTAAGGTGAGTTAGCAAGTGAGTGTAAAGTTTGTTAAAAGCAGAAAATTGAGCTATTTCTAATATCTGTGAGAAATATTAAGACATTGAGCAGTTGGAACGAATGGACACGGTTTGATGTGTAGATTCTGTAGACCATGCACTTACTGTTGATCTGCTTCTGCTCAGTTTTTGCTTCATGATCTCTGTGTTTTGTGTGTGGTGCTCTTCAGCTGTAGTCTGTTGGCAGGGATCAGTCATTTCCTGCTGTTGTCCTCTACTCTCATTAGGTTCAGTGCACAAAGCTCACAGCTTTGGAAAGAAGCCCATGGCTGCCCCCAGCACTCCCGGCGGCAGCTCAAAAGTCGTGCCCATTGCCAGCCTCAACCCGTACCAGTCAAAGTCAGTCTGAGTACCTCACATACACACCTGTTCATCTCTCACAGTTCCTTCTGATGGACCAGTAAACAGCGTCTTGTGTACAATTAAAGAGTTCATTTCCCTCCAGGTGGACCATTCGAGCCCGTGTCACCAATAAGAGTGGAATCCGCACGTGGAGTAACTCCAGGGGTGATGGGAAGCTGTTTTCCATGGAGCTTGTGGATGAGAGTGTAAGCTGTAAACATGACTGAAATATGAAGATTTATAATGCTGTGAATGTGCATGAGATCTAATAGTGTTGTTGAATGCAGGGAGAGATCAGAGCCACAGGATTTAACCAGGAGGTGGAGAAATTCCACACGCTCATCGAGCAGGGAAAGGTGAGCCGTCATTCCCTCTCTCTTCTGTGAAATAAGACACACAGACACTTGTGTTTATGTCTGTTGCTGTATTTGCTTGAGCATGATTACGGCCTGCAGTTGCTCCACACAAACTCTTGAATGTAATTTAAAGATTTTCAATGTAAGTTCTATTCATCTAAACGGATAGATTAATTAAAGATATTAAGGGCAAACACAGCAGTTAAGAGTTTTGTCAGGCTGTGCTGTGTGCAGTGTGTGTTTGGTTTGTGTTTTCATTTACCTGAAGTTGTCAGTCATTTGCTGCTGTTGTCATCTTCAGGTCTATTACATTTCCAAAGGCACGCTGAAGATCGCCAACAAGCAGTTCTCATCATTAAAGAATGACTATGAGATGACCCTCAACGGCGAGACCAGCATCATCCCCTGTGAGGACAGCACTGATGTGCCCATGGTGCAGTGTGACTTCATCTCCATCGCTGAGCTGGAGTCTCGAGAGAAAGACGCCATCGTAGGTGAGCAGAGAGCGCTCAGCACAACAAGTGCGTCGAGGCCCGGGAGGTTGCGAGAATTATACCGTTAATAATCACCTTATTAATAATGCGAATGACAGTAACAGACTGCGGCGCAGATTGACCTTGTGTCCCAGTCGGATCCAGCAGAACCAGAGGAAAAATTCTGGCTGAATGAAGAGTCAGTAAGTCTGCCTGTAATTATGTTAATGACTGTCGCAGCATGACGAGGTGAAGCTGTCGCATTTCTCATGCAAGGTTTGAGTCGGGTGCTGGCAGTGAAATGCTTCTAATGCAGCTGAATGATTCATAAGAGTCTGATGAGAGAGGATTCAGCTGCAGAGAGGTGTTGTGATTAGTGTTACATTCAGGATAAATGCTGTTTTCATGCCAAACCTGTGTGCTGTTGAGAGATCAGGGTGTGTGTGTGTGTGTGTGTGTGTGTGTGTGTGTGTGTGTGTAAACCTGTGTGCTGTGTGTTTGTTTACAGATGTGATCGCCGTGTGTAAGTCTGTGGAGGACATGACACGCATCATGACCAAGAACAGTCGTGAGGTTTCCAAGAGGAACATCCAGCTGATTGACATGTCAGGAAGAGTCATCCAGCTCACCCTGTGGGGTAATGATGTACGTTGTGTTGAGCCATGTCAATAATTCTCTTCTTTGTGATAAAAATACTGCAGGATTGATTCCTCTGTCATACTGTACGATATAATCCAGACGGATCTTAAGTCACTGTGGAAAAAAGAAAATAATCTGAAGAGTTAGTTTTGAACTCTTCTCATTCTGCTCTCTCCTTCTTCAGGCAGAGACGTTTGATGGAACCGGGCAGCCCATCCTGGCCGTTAAAGGAGCGAGACTGTCTGACTTTGGTGGCCGTTCTCTGTCCACTCAGTTCAGCAGCACACTGATGATCAACCCTGAGATTCCTGAAGCGTACAAGCTGAGAGGCTGGTGAGATGTTCTCTCTCTCACTCTATACAGTCCAGCAGGAGATGCATCGAGCTGCTGTTTGTGGTAGATCAGACACTGTGTGTTTTTATCTGAGAATTAGGACAGGTGGAGCAAAGACTCCTTTTGTTAATCGTCCAGATGAGCAAAGTTATCGTTTATAGCTATCGGTTGTTTTAAAATATCACAATTTTTTACTGTATTTGCTAAATCTGTTCAACAGATGGCATCAGAGATTCATATTGCTTTGTGCAGTGCAACCTGTTGATTCTTCTCACCCTGCCTTTCTCTCTGTCTCTCTTTCTGTCTCATTATCACTGTTTCTCATTCACTGATGCACTGTTACTCATAAGTTGCCAGTTACTCTGACTGGATTTCTTCTCAATGGAAATTCCTGCCTCCACTGCACCTGTCAGAGTCTTCACTGGCAGCATTAAAGGCTGTTGTTTTGAGTTTGTTTGTTTGTTTGTTTGTTTACAGGTATGATAAGGAAGGACATGCGATGGACGGTCAGTCTATGACTGAGATGAGAGGACCAGGAGGCGGTGCGAACACAAACTGGAAGACTCTGATGGAGGTCAAGAATGAGCACTTGGGTCATGGAGAGAAGGTATGTCACCCACATGGAAAGAGTTGAGTGTTCTCACACACATGCAGCATGTGATTCTTTAGGAGGCTGCAGGTTCTCAGAGTCTGTTTTTTAGCTACATAAAATGTGCTTATTAAAACTGTCTTTCACAATGAGCAACGTTAAATGGTTGAGCAAACCGCTCCGTCTTTTTGATTTTTAAGATCCCTGTCAGGCTTGGCTATTATTATTTTATATTCCCTTTTCAAAATGTTTTTGTTTAGCTTTAACAGTTGCTCAAATACTTTGAGTAGGTCACTCCTGGGTGTCTGTTTCTTTATCTGATTAAATAACTCTGAGAATCGAACCCAGGACCCTTTGTGTTGCTAGCATCATGCTTCACCAGTTGAGCTACAGAACAGCATAGTTTACATCTACACCACCAGTCTTATTTTTTAATCGCATTGTTTAGCTTATTTTAGAGTAATAATAAAACCAAACTAGAAATCTCACACATGGCCAAAAACTCAAATGAAACCATTTACATGTTTAAACTTTCATAGTAATCACACTGTGTCTGGGTTACAGCTCTGCTCCAGGCTGAGGAAGTCATGAATTAATGAACTGTCTTCTGTTCGCAGGCTGATTATTTCTCATGCGTCGCCACCATAGTGTACATGCGTAAAGAGAACTGCTTGTATCAGGCCTGTCCCAGTAAAGACTGCAACAAGAAGGTGGTGGACCAGCAGAACGGAATGTACCGCTGTGAGAAATGTGACAAAGAGTTTCCTGACTTCAAATATCGCCTCATGCTCTCGGTGAGACTCTGCCTGACTGAACTACAGCCTGAAGCTGTGGGCCAAAATCACAGTTGTCTTTGCATAATAGAATGGCATTGGAGAAATGATTTAGTCTGTTCCTCTTGTCAAAAGTGCCTCCCCTGTTTCCTTCTGATGACTGTAGTAGTAATTCTGAAGCAAATAAACCTTCATTCTTCTGCTCTGAATTCATTGCTCTTTTGAGGCCATTTTCTCTCTTAATCAGCTCAGTGTGTGTTTTGTTCATTGCTCTTTTTTTGCATTTAAAGCTGCCTGTCTGAACCAATTAAATTGTGTTTTCTTTCTCCTGCTGGTCTGCAGCCAAAAAGGATTTAAAAATAGCAGCTAGATGGTATTACAGCTCATTCAGACCACGAGCCCTGGCTTCAGCATCCAGACAAATCGAAATAAGACTATTTGACTTTAGTTTACCTCCCATCTGTGCTCTGCTACGCTGGGACAAAAGTGTACATTTGGACACAGTGTCATGCAGATGTGCATGATTAGGCGAGCCTGTATTCATCAGGCGTGAAGTGTAAATGAAGAGTTATTGTGTTGTGTTATTGATAATGGCCCTCTTGTGCTCTGGCAGGCCAATGTTGCTGATTTTGGGGACAACCAATGGGTGATGTGCTTTCAGGACAGCGCTGAAACCATCCTAGGCCAAAACGCAGCTTATCTTGGCCAACTCAAGGACTCGGTAAGTTTCTGCTTCTTACTCTCGTTCTGTTTTTCTACCTTTTTCCTCCACAAGGTACATGAACTTGTGGCCTTGAGGGCTGGCCGGTGTAGTACAGAATGCAGCACACTGTGTCTGTTTATAAAACAGACCTTTCAGATTTTTAACAATGTCTTTCTCTACTTGATTCAGTGTGTGATGGAGCCCGCATGAGACAAACATACTGTCCATTATAGCACATTGTTTTAAACCCTGTCATAATTCTGTCTCACTGGCTGTCTTTGCTCTCCTGCTTTACCAGAACGAGGCTGCGTTTGACGAGGTCTTCACACAGGCAAACTTTAACACGTTCCTCTTCAGGAACAGAGTCAAGCTGGAGACCTACAATGTAAGTCTGTTTCCTGAAACTACAGCACCAGCAGAAGAGCTTGTATCTCACCACAGTTATGAGTTGTGACCCTCACCACAGGGCTCATTAGATGATACTTTAATGGTCATAGCTGACTTTATGTACAGCTCTTTAAAAGCTTGAACCTGGGACCCGTTTCCTTTCTCCCAAGCCCACTCACTGCGTTTGCTTCCTTTATTAATGTCTCAACATGCAGTTTATTTGTGTTTAAAAATAGCAGCTGTTTATAATGGAGCAGAAGACAGTGTCAGGACTGCTTCTGCAGGGGGAGGAGTTTATAATCACTTCTGTCTTGTCTTCTTAGGATGAATCTCGCATTAAAGTGACAGTGGTGGAGGCCAAACCAGTGGACCACAGAGAATACAGCAAACGCTTGATCATCAACATAAGAAAGGCAGCCGCACAGTAGAATATAAACCGCCACAGTCATACAGAACAGCCCCAGCGGTTGTGTGTTGCTCTGAGTTTATCATCATGTGCATATTGTACTGCCTCTTTAAATATAATTTTCTGTTTGTCTTCATTTTCTGCATTTGTATTATTTTGGTCATTGACAGAAATTTGTTTTAGGATTCGAAGCACTGCAGGATGAGTTTAATCTCTACTGCTTTCCCCAGTGATGTCACTGACTGGAAAGAACCCCAGCTGAAATACTGTTCTGAAATTGCTGCCGTATTTTGTGATAAAGTGAAAGAGGGATTTTAGAGATTGTTTGGAGAACTACACACACACACACACACACACACACACACATACAGACACAAACCTCATCTTGTGCTCTTGGCTTGGCTGAAGTAAAATATGATGATCTGAAACTCCTGCAGAATCGTCCCTCAATCCCTCATTCACACAGAAGTACTTACACACATGCACTGTGTATATATATACATGTACAAGCTGTATTTCTGTTACACAATAAAGCTGTTTGTGAACTGAGGTCTATTTGTGTGACTTTATTTTACATTTTTCTGGATTTTCTGTTTGAGAGCCTAAAGGTAAAAGTTTGAATGATAAACACATGTAAAAGGTTTGTTATTTATTTACTTTGTTTGGACTTGAGTTTCCTACCAGTGTTCATTGTCAGGTGGGTGATGGCAACACATTTGACCATGATAAACACAAAACAGAACAAAGAACCTCACACACTGTTTTCCTGATTCAACGGGCAGCTGTGAGGCATGTGTTGAGCGGAGAATGGAGGAATTCTCGCCTGTCATCAGCTTCTGAACCGTCTCTGGTCATGAATAAAGGCAGGGCTGATCAGCTTGATCAGATTGGTTTTCATAATGTGATTGTGAACTTTTTATTTAAGCCAATCAGCTGATCTTAAATAGTCATGTGACTGATTACTCCGTGTATCAGTTGTGTTTAGTTACATGACTCCAGTGCTTCCAGTGGCGCTGTGTGCTGGTTCTCGTGATGGTAATGGATGAGATGAGGTTATACAGCACATGTGACTCAACACTCAGTCTTCGGTATGTCCACATTTACTTCTGTATGTTTATCTCATGAGCTGGAGTGTTTTATGTGTGTTGTCTGTTTAATATGCATGTTTAATTAGTAGGCATTAATATGTGAGTTATGTACCATAGAGTTTACATATTATATACCCTCCCACAGGATAAACAGAATGTGTAAATAAGGTGTTTTCTGATGTATTTCATGGCTGTTGTCACACCAGATGAGAGCTGTGTTAAATCACAGATAAAACAGTCCGACAGAAGTGTGATTCTGCAGATCTGCAGTGTTAAAACTGAATTGATAAAAGATGACATCAAACAAAATGATCAAGCACAAGCAGCAGTCTCCTCTTTATATTTACACTGTATTTTTATTCCTGAACTTTTGACAGGTAAAGTTTGACTCAAGTAGGCCTGTGTTAATGTCAGAGTCATAAAGTCTCGGCTGTTTCTGTGTAGCTGAAAACGCTCATGGGATTTTTCAGCTAAATAAACGCTGGAGAGGTGAGAGGAGCGTCAGTGACAGATGATATTAGGTTTGTGATTGGCTGGGGAAAGAGGGACTTGAGGGTGGGGGGGNNNTGTGGTGGTGTTATGACATTGCTTCATTTCGTGTGTTCTGTTAATTATCATGTCTCTCTATCTGTGCATTTCAGAGTCATCTTCCTCTCTCTCTTATTCTCTCTTTCCTGTCTCTCTTCCTCTCATTCTGTCTCTTGTGCTTTTTAATTTCCTAAAGGCTTGTTTTTTATTGCTCACATCAGTAAAAGGAAGTCCATTAAATATTTTGTAATGTCTTATTGGGTCCACCAGACAACACACAAGCAGTGTAAATAACAACACACACGATCAAAATAAGAAGATATAGATTTTAATATCTTTATAAACTTTCTCTTGTCATTTGAGAACAGCTTATTAAACCGTCAAATCACTAAGGGAAGACAGAGGAGAAAGAGAGAAGGAGAGGAAACTAGATTGTGCAGTTTAGTCAGAAAACACATATACAGACATAAAGTCTAATAAATAAACAAAATTAAAAACCGGTCGAATAATAACAATTAAAAACATTGTCATTGACCAAACCCTGTCAAACCCAGTTTGAATAATAAACATAAAATTAAAACATCATTAATGATGTCAGAGTACTGCTTAATAGTTCCACTGCAGACGATACAGTTCTCCTGATTTATACAGTGTGTTTACAGCACCTGTGACGGCCGTCTGTCCACAGAGTGACCGTCTCTCCTGTATGGACGTACAGCAGACAGTAGAGGCAGTCAAGAAGGCTTATGTTTTTATTGGCCACGCTAAGTTTAAAATGTATTTATATATTCACAAGTGTTGTGAACACACATTTAGTGCTTTGATTGTTTGTGTAGGTGTGTTTTCTCTGGCTTGTTTTTAAGAAACAAACACGACTAGTTTTTCATACTGGACACACACACACACACACACTGTGTTTGTTTGAAGCAGATGAGATTATATGAATCTTATTTGCTTCTATAAACAATATAGCAGCTATTACATTATTATTTTTTTGGCTCTTCAGTTTAGTAGTTTAGTAGTGCTGTTTTCACACAGTTTTATTGTTTATGGTGCTTGATTTTGTTTCATGTCATTCAGTGAGTCGAGATATTTCCAGTAAAAAAAAACAGTTTTACAATGGTTGACAGTCCTAACCAGTGAAGAGCTTACACTGGTTTGGGAAGATATTTGGCAATAAGATGTAATAAATGGAGGATGTATTAAATCTTCCTCTTGTCTCGTGTATGTTCTATAGTTAGAAATGATGTGTGTGTTTTCTGAACACAATCCGTGTCATTTGTTCTGCTTTAGCTCGTGTCCCCTAGTTAACATTCTTTCTACACATTGATTTGGTTGTCTGTGCTTTCATTCAAATACTTTTCCATTTGAAAGGGGACACCAGACCAACATTAGACCAACAACAGTGGCAGTGCAAGCATGTTCAGTTCACTTTTCTGTTCTTCATGTACTCTGACCCATATTTCCAGTTTATTTCAGTCTAAATGGCAAAGCTCCTTGTTATCAGTTTCATGTATGCACACAAACGTTCGCAGACGCTTGTTATTAGGCCTGGTAATGCTGGAGCTAGAGCTGATCTGAGGACTGCGGAGTGTTTGTGATGCTATGAAGGTCCAGCATCCAGTTCAGCGCAGTATAAACACAGTATAAGCATAAACGGTCCCATTATACTAGAGAAAACAAGAGGCAGGTGATGAGAGCTCCCCCTGCTGGTGGCCTGCTGAACCCCACTGGGGGGTCGCATAGAAGTCAGAGGTGTTCCTGCTTGCACACCATTTATGACAGGGGGTGGCTGAGGCAGGGAAGAGGGTGGGGAGGGGTATTGTTCATTCTGGTGGGGGGGTGTTTGGGGCTTGTGTTTGAGTGAAACTTTATCCGTCCCTGCCCATGTCTTGGTCTTACTCTGGTGCAGGGACTCAGATCCAGAACAGCTGGAGAAGTCCTCTTTCCTCAGTTGCTTCAGATCCTTGCCTGCCAGTTCTGCTGGTGCCACACAAACCACTGATGACGTGGAACCACGGAACTTGTTGATCCAGTTCCACAGAGATAAAGCTTTACAGTCACACTCCCAAAGGTTGTCATTGAGACGCAGATACTCCAGCGCAGGCAGTTGGGACAGACACTCTCCAGCTAGTTCCGTCAGGGAGTTGTTGAACAAATACAGCGTAGTTAGTCTTCGCAGGTCATGGAACGCCAGCCGGTCGACCCACTGCAGCTGGTTATGGTGAAGAAGCAGCCGGTCCAAAGCCCCCAGTCCTCTAAACGTGTTCTGGTGGAGGCGCCACAGCCGGTTCCCGTGGAGAAACAGGTGACTCAGGTTGTGCAAATCCACAAACAGATCATCCTGCAGATACTCCAGATGGTTGTCCTTCAGACACAGAAACAAAACAGGGATTATATTGTTAGAACGGTACAATGCATTTAACAATGTGTTCTTATCTTGTTACATAAGCGGTTTAATACACAAGACGCTCACCTGTAGGTAGAGATACTGGAGATTGCGGAGATCTTGGAAGATGTTACTGGGCAGCGCACTGAGGCCACAGCGGTAGAGATGGAGGGCATGGAGCCGGCCCAGCCCATGAAAGGTTTCAGCGGACAGTGAACGCAGATAGCGATTATCTCCTAGGTCCAGCTCCTCCAGCAGGTTGAACCCTTGGAAGGTGGATGGTTCGATAAATGTGATGTTGTTGGAGTAGATCCACAGAGTGACAGTGGTGGGGCTGAAGTGGCCCTGGAGCAATCGATGTATCTTGTTGTTTTGGAGGAAGATGCGTTTGCTGTGTGGGGGAATGCCTTCCGGGACGGACAGGAAGTTGTGGGCTTGGCAGCTGACAGTGCTGGGGGCCATGTAGCAAATACAGTGACGTGGGCAGGACCAGGAGAACTTCAGCCCACAGAGAACCAGCAGGAACTCCAGCCCACATCCTGAAAGAAATAGAGGCAGAATTTAATGTTGACTGAATCCTGAGAGGTTCTTTTGTAATTTTGAGCGTGAGACTGCAGTCTGTGTTCTGCAGTTGTGAACATCTCACAAGCACAAAAGATACAGATGAAAGATTCATCAGACACAGAAAACATAAAACAAAACAACTTCTAAACTAAAAATCTCAACATTTCATGATTTATTCAAACTAGAAGGAAGATGAATGTCTCTCTCTCTCTCTCTCTCTCAAGCACCTCATATGAAAGTCAGTATCAAAGTTTCTGTGTTTGAATGTAAGTGACTGTTTTCCTCTGTGTACTTGTTCAGAATCTTCACTTCAGAGAAATCTGATCAATGATTCAGGACCATCAGAACAGGAAAATGAAAAGGGTTTTTCAAATGAGTCATAATGACTCTATAATGTTTCATCTTAAACTAGAAGAGGGCTGATTTCAATGCAGCAGTAAACACATCCTGATGATGATCTGTGCCATTAAGAATCAAGTGAAGTCAAGTTTATCATGTTCTCAATCAAAATGACTCTGTGTCCTTTAATCTTTTGTTTATTTGGTGCAGCATAAAACTGGCTTCACTGTTGCCTCATTGGCTTCCAGTGGCTTTAATCTGCTGTATGAAATAAAGTATTAAAAGAGAAACCACACAGGTAACTGGATGTGAATGGCACATGGATTGTGCGCAGTTATACTAGGTGAGCTTTTATAATGCTGAATTAGATCATGATGGAACCGGCAGCCAGCTGTGCACCTCTCCTCACAGCTGTATCTGTGCTAAACTGTTTATAAATTCTGACTCCAAGACTCGTTCACCAGATGTGAGTCTGTTTCTCATACTGTCATCATCCCACTTTCGGCTCAATGTGTGACCAGTGGATAACATGTCAAATGATAACATGTCAAATGATAACATGTCAAATGATAACATGTCAAATAATAACATGTCAAATGAACAGTTCAGAGTTTTATTGCCGCTCTGTTATTGTCTTTTTGATTCGCCTCTTTTCCAGTCCAGCTCTCAGTTTGCTTCTCTGTGGTTCCCTCATTCTCCAGTTGTTCCACTCTGACCACTGTCTGTATGGAAAGCTCTATAACAACATCTGCTGTGTATCTCCTGCAGGCTGCCTCGCTCTCTTGTGAGGGCATTTAAAGCAGACATGATCTGTTATCCTAACTTCTCTACAGTTCATTTAACAACTGAAGAGTGAAAACCACATATTCTGTCTAATCAAACAGATGAGTCTCCTCCCACACGCTTGTCATTTCAGACAGTCATGATGAATGACAGACACACTCACTTGAATATTGTTTTCACTCTTCTGTTCTCCTCCTTTATCTCGCCATAATCAAACTGTCATGATAAATTATGCAAAACATTACAGTAAGTATAGTTTACTCTGCTGTGCTTCTTTTCCCTCCTAGTGAGTAGAAGTGAGTACTGACGCACTAAAAACACACACACACACACACACACACACACACACATGCACGTAGAAGAGTCAAATCTGTGAAGTCTTTTAGTTTGTTGTGAATGTGTGTGTTGTAGATTCTTTCTGTGACAGCATGTCAGGTCATTACTGTGGCCTTTGATATGTCTATATTTATTACAGCTGTATGAAAAGCTTATTTCTGATTGGTCAGTTTTGGCGGTTGTGACAACATGAGGTAAACTATATATAGCTTAGCTAGTTTCATGTCTCTTATATAAAATCAATATTTAACGTCAGTTTAGATATTTAAGTGGTAGATGTCCTTGTGTCAGAGTCTTAATCTCTTGGTGACACTCTGTCACCAAAATAATCAAGTTTTTATGTGTAATCACCCTCTGATTGTCAGTCTCTTAATGTGTTTTGTGTTTGTGATTGACTCTTGTTTGTACTGTTTACAGAATAACTTCATGTTTGTTGTTATGTCTGTCCTGCAGGTGATGTTAATGTGTCTCATTATGATCATAACACAGAGCAGTGTGTGACAGAGGAGATGTTGAGGGAGAGCCGCTGAGCAGCTGTAATTCTCTGTCTGGCTGCAGTCGGTTATTTATTGCAGTGTTGGCTGTGAGCTTAGCATGCTGTCTGCAAACTGGGTCAAGCTCTCTCTCTCTCTCTTCTGCTGCAGCTCTCTCTCTCTCTCTCTGTGTCTCTCAGGGTGCTACAGCAGAAGATGGTGTTGCTGGGCTTCAGTATGTCTGGCAGGTTGCCGTGTGAGCAGAGACTGATGTTTTCTCCCCAAAGACCTTCTTCTGAGAGCAACAAACACTGTTAATTGAGATGATCCTCACACAGCCGTCAGTCAGCAGGTGTGAAGGGAAGAGGAGCCCATTATAAGACACATTTCACATCTGAAGTCTAAAAATAGAGACAGCTGCAGAGTCTTGGGGAAATCTTGTGTCTCTTCCTTGATATTTTGACAACGGTGAGTTGGGCTTCAAAGCAGATAAATTACAGCAGCATTAGAGGTGTGTATGCTGGTAATTCATTATGGATGTATCAACACAGAAAACCAAACATCTTTCTCCTCCTAAAGACCTCAGGTGAACAAATTCAACTAAAAGCCTTAGTCATAAAATACAGCTCCTTTGAGATGCTCTAACCCTGATCCACTCATAAATTAACTATTAAATACGATCAACGACTATTATATCAATTTTCCATATTCCTGTTTTAACTTACGCAGCATCAGCAGTTAAATGTGTGTCATACTGCTCACACTGCAGGTGACATCATCAATGACCTCAATGGACACAAGTTTTGAGGATCACATTAAAGGCGTGTTGAGGGAGCGGCCTCATCGAACACCAGCCATGTGCTCCACTGTTATTAAATGAGTTGTGATAAAATGATCAAATATGTCTGGTAGCTAATTCTCATCAGATTCTCTGTCTGCATCTCTCTCTGTGTTTTCCCTCTCTCTGTTTCCACAGTGTGTTTGTCTGGAGGCTGGGAAGACTTTAAATAGCAGAGAAACGTGGCGCAGCTCAGCGTGGTTCTGAGACAGACAGCGTAAAGTCAGTTGTGGTGCAGATCTACAGTTCAGGTGTTTTCAGTTTCTTGTGGTGCTCTTACAGGACGACACACTGCCCATTACAGAGACTGTGCTACTCGTGTGCTAACAGTGATGGGTTTACTCAGTAAACACATACTGAAGCTGGAAAGAGGAGCGCTTGTGATTCTGTCATTTGAGAAATAATCAAGTACTTTGAGTGCCTCAATTTTGCAGTTTAAAATTAACAGTTTTTTTCTAATTTTTTCTACCTCTTTACAGTAGCTGTTCTAACGTAGTGTGGAGAGAGAGAGAGAGAGAGAGAGAGAGAGGGAGAGAGCAAGCTGGGGGTTAAAGGTGCAATTTTCTTCCACTTAGTGTCACAGGTGGGGAGGGGCATGCTGGGAAGAGTAATGAGTGAAAACAGAAGATTATTTCTCACAGTGTTTAATTACTGCAATGCATCTGGGGTTACACAAGACTGACATATAAATGAGTGAGAGAGTGTAAAACTGAAATCCTGTAGTGTGAGGAATCAACAGCATGAGCTAGACTCTGTGTGATTCACAGCATGATGAGTTATAATCCACCCTTTGATTAATAGTCATAGTCAATGAGATTTCTGTTCTTTAATCATCTGCATGTCTTTGGTGTGTTTAATACATGTTTAATTGCATGTTTAGTTGTATGTTTAATTGCATGTTTACATGTCTAAACAGTGTTGGGGCCACTGTATTTACAGTCCCATAGACCAACAATAGACATACAAGACACATGCTAATGTATCATGTAAGACATTTTGGAACAATTTCCATCTTATTAAACTTTCCTCTGTAAACATCAGAGGCTGTTCAGCTCTTGTAAGATCTTTGTCAAAGTTTCGCTTCGGTGATTGTTCAGTGTTGCGTATGTGATTAAAGTAATTGCAGGTCTGTGATTTATTTCTGTGCCCCAGGACAGCATCTCTGCACCACCTCTCTCTCTCTCTCTCTCTCTCTCTCTCTCTCTGTGTTCTTGTCTCTCTCTCGCACACACACATGCACTCATCTACTGAAAATATGTAGCTGTCTTCAGATGGCTTTGACATCTTGTTTTTTTCAGGTGTTGTCAGATGTCAAAACGTGTTTGGATTGTAATGTGTGTGTGAGCAAAAGAACAACGCAGCGTATATCACAGCAAGATAGCCACCTCTCTCTCTCTCTCTCTCTCTCTCTCTCTGTCTCAATGATCAGGAAGGAGGTCTCAACAGGTCGTCTTGGCAACCACTGCATGCACATGCACCCCTTGGGGTGTATGCAATATCAAAAATCTAAGCATTTGATATTGTACATTGACATTGAATCTTCACAGACATCTGACAACAGAGGGCTCATAAGTGTTCTTTAGCTCAGGCAAGAACGATGTATTTCTGTTTGGTTGAGCTAATGTACATTCTCAGTCTTTAACATAACATGACCGGTTCTTTAACCTGAACCTCTGACTCAGCTCTGTCACTCCAGTAATGCCTCAATGTGAGTGAGTGATTTGTATGGGGGAATATACGAGCGGTTGCTGTCCGTGGTGCTGAACTACACTGAATAAATGCTGAATGGAGTCTGTGGGCTTTCTCACTGACAGGAAGTTGAAGGTTTGTCTCACTAAATGGTGTTTTTCATCGAGTGTCTGAATGGAGGGGCTTGATTAGTAAACGGAGACAGTGATGTTTGCTGGACGTGCCAGTGAACTGATGGAGAGAGGAGATGTGTATTGACTGAGTAAAGCAGAACCATTGACCTCTAATAGAGCTTGTCATAGCAAATCAAACGGCTCATAAGCAAATACTGTTTCACAGCTAAAGTGTTTTTAATCAATTCTCAATATCAATTTCAACGCCACTGCAAAGATAGTGTTCCATCAGCTGTTGTTGTGTGTTGTATGAAAACAGCTCTCAGTGCATTCTGGGATTGTAAAGATTTCTCTCTTTCTCTTCTTTATTTGTCTGTTTATTTTTGACTCCAGGCAGACCTGAATGCAGATGTGGAGAAATGCGGATGTGTGTTTGGAGGGAAGACGCCGACACCCCTCCACAGGTAGCAGTTTGCTAAACGAAGGTTGTTTCATGACTAAACAGGGTGTGGAAAGCAGGACTGTGGAGGAAAAATGAAACAACGAAGGAAAGGTTCCTCCTGCACATCACCACTTTAAATCTGTCTGCAAACTCCTGAAGACTTTTGGACCCTGGAGAGTTTAGCTGAGCGTTTCATCTGTCACTGTTTTCCTCATTCAGGGAGAGAAACATTGAATGTTAATGGTAAATGGTAAAGTAAATTATACACTGTTGGTTATGGTTAAAATTAGTTTAACCACACTTGGTTTTGTCTAGTAAAACCTAGACGACAAGCGTGTTCATTAACCTTTCTCACACTCACAGCTTCAATAGCAGTATGTATTCTGTGATGATAAACCCATTCAAAACTGTGTCAGACTGTCCGAGATAAACCCGTTTAACCCAACAAGAGAAATGAATGAAGACAAGCGGACAGCTCGATGTTTCCCGGTGAAAAACAGCCCGTGAACTGCAGTGCGGCAGCCTCCGACGGCATCTGAGGCAAATATTCCGTGATATGATGAATATTTTAACACGACTGCTTCATACCGAGCAAACCCAGAGCCAGTCACGCACAAACCCGTGTACAGAAATGAAATGAGCAGAGATAAACTGAATCACCTCTATAGTCCTTCAGTTAAACGCTACAGAATCTAAATAATCACGCAACGAACAGCTTGATTTTTAATAAAAAGCTCGTTATACCATATTCCATCTAAAACAGCAGGAATACAAATAAATCCGCAAGAGAGCGTTTCGACACGATTCTCAGCAACTCTATTCAAATCTCAATGTTAATCTCCAAACTTCTCTTTGTGTTAAGAACAGCGAGAACGACAGCTGTAAATGACACTTACCCCGTGTAAGCATGTTGAATATTGTTAAATCTCCGTCTGTCCCCTCACATTCATTTATTCGTGTATTGCAGCCGGAGCGTGACTTCACACTGCCCATCTATCTGTCAAATGTTGTGTCATTTCGTAAGAACGCACGAGTGTGTGATTCTGGTCTTCATTTAGTGTGGTCCCAGTATTTATATTCGACTACTATTGAATTACACCTGCTGGTGTTCAGTTTCATAGGACTGATCCACATGGTGGTTCTCCACAATATAAGCCGTCTGAATGTCGGGTAAAATCATCAGATAATCCTCGATCTGAGACGCAGGAACTTTCCTCACTCTCTCACCACAGTTTAATCCAGCATAGTCACACATGTAGTCCAGCTGCTTCAGGTCTCTGAAGACGACCCGCATTCTTTGACTTGAGTGACTGAAGAGTAAAGCTGTTCCTCTCTCGAGCGGAGGGAATGAACAGCTGATGCGCTCCAGTTCTGTGATACCTCTCCACTGACTCATCTCTCAATACACGTTTAAGATGTTGCTCTCTCTCTCTCTCTCTCTCTCTCTCTCTCTATATATATATATATAAATTTGCCTGTT
>JAZGTJ010008582.1:0-20768 GCA_036877575.1 Botia almorhae
TAAGCAGGTATTTCCACATTTCCAGAACATATAATTTTGTTTTTGTAAAATATATATTTAGACAAAATATATTTTAGACTATAGTCTAAAATGCCTAAATGTAATTGTGTTCTAAAGTTGCAATTAGGTAGTCATTTTTGCTAATCCAAATGCGTAAACTGCACACCATATTTGGTTAAATATATTTTAAATATTTGATCATTTTTTCTGGGTGTGATAACTAATTTTTTTAGTAATAGTAATAATAGCTTAATAATAATAGTTTTGCAGTAATAGTCAAAACTCTAAAATAACATGAATGAAAATATGAAAATTATGCAAGGGCCACATTTGGTAAATCAAAACAGAGCAGCTTTAATGTACTAAGCAATATTTTGTTAGTGCTTTACAGTTTACCATTCTGCTTTACTAGAGTAAAGAGCAGCTTGACTGTAGTTGAACAGAATAGTTGAACAGGTGAACTTAATTTTCAAAGTAGCTTCCCCAGCACTGCTGGCATTAGTGAGAAATGTGTTTCTTTCAGGGGAAGTTTCAGCTGAGAAGACAACTTTGCCCAGTTTAAATTGACAATGATGAAGACCAGCTCGCTTTACAGATTCTAGATTGTTTACAGGCCTGAGTTGGTAAGAATGTGGCCGTTAACTCACATGAGTCTCTGTGTTGTGTCTGTGGCACTCGACTCCCTCTTATCTTGTTTGGTGTCAAGCTGGTTTGTGGAGTGATGGGCCGAGCAGCATGGGCTTACCGCAGACCTCCCGACTTCAGATCGTCCACCTTATCTTCTTGTTAAAGCACATATTACATCTAACCAGAATAGTGCTGTGGAATATTTATGAAGGAAGGGTTTTCTGTATTATGGTTGTTTAGGAGATTTTCAGGGGTGATATCACTCTGAAATACAGGCCCCCTTCATAACAATCTTTGTGTCACTTCTCTTGGTTTTGTTTCGAGTCTGAGACTCGATCAGGCTGATGGATGGTGCCGAGAGATGAGGTCGCGGATTTGCCTCGAGACGTTCCAGTCTCCAAACTTAGAAAACAAAGATGAAAAGATGCATTGCAGTTTCTTGTCTTCTCTTTCATTCTGTCACTTCCAAATCTCGCATCATCATCGTTGAACTAGATGACTAAAATCAAGACACTGGCTGTGTAGGAAAACTAGTGGCAATTAAAGAAACAGTTCACCCAAAATAAACCTAAGAATTTAGTGGATTTACTTCCCCTCAGTGTGTCAACGTTTACTCTACATTACACACTACTACATTGTATCACATTTTTTATAGGCACAAGAGTTTTAATGAACTAAATTGGCATCAACATTCTTCTAAACTTCTTCTTTTGTCTTCCATGGAAAGAAAGAAATTTGTTTGGCTAAAGTACAATCTATGGAGAAGAGTAAATACATTTTTAGGTGAACTATTCGTTTGTCAGCATTAAACCAGTCAAGGATGGCTTCATTATAAAATAGCTTACAGTTTCATGAGCAGATAGGAGACTAGGTCATTTAGTTTCCAGCTATATAAATTATGACAGTTGCTATTTGTGTGGACGTCACGGCAGATGTTGCAGTCGTACTTCAGCGACAAGTGTATCAGTGATGTCATCTGAAAGATCGATGACAGAAAATGTGCAGCAGATTCTGTTCCTCGCAGGGAAGTTTGTTCACTCCAGCCCGGCTAAATGAACTGTGTCGTGTTGTAGTTTAAAAAATGCTTTGTGAGTTACACACAAAGAAACATTCCCCGGAACAAGATGAGTGTAAAGGTCAGAGGTTTGGTGTTGTTGAGTCTACATTTCGTGCCATTAAGTTGAGCTTTTTAAGCACAGGGTTCTTGAAGATATTTAGGTCATTCTACAAAATCGGGACTGTTTACTTCATTAGCATAAGTGCAAGTAATTACTTTAATAATGAGTAGCTGATGCCAGCTTTCATGTGTTTCTCCGGACGCTTTTCTGAACACAAAAACACATTTTTTTGGGCTGTTCCCAGCTTGCTTTTTCCAACTGTTCCTTGCTGTGTTAGCAAAAATGTACATTTATGAGAAAATGTGTGTGTAGATAGATATTTCTGTGCATGTGTATACATATATATTTTGTATATATGTAACGGAGATGCTGACGCAGAGGGATCCATATGCAGCTCTTTAATAATAATTTAATAATCTTTAATAATCAACAAACAGGCAAGGGTCGAATAATGGCGAACAGGGCAATACAGGTAAGACAACATCAAAATGAGCAAACAGGCAAGGGTCGAGGCAGGCAGCAAACAATCAACAACAATGTCCAACGTGAAAACACAAGACAGGCAGCAAAAAGTCAAAAACGATAAACAGTCCAATTACTGGCAACGGGAAAGCAGTCCGAGAAAATGCTTTGAATTGCAGTTCATAGCAGTACAAGACATCACACTGAGTAGTGTGTGGTTCTGGGCTTTATAGTCCGACTGATTGGAATCAGGTGCCAAACAGGAAATGTAGTCTGGAACGGAAGTTAGTATTCTGGCGATGGCTCCCTCTGGCGGCAGGGAGGAGGAGGAGGGACGGCATCCTCCGTAACAATATATATATATATATGAAGATGTATTTTTATATATTGTTATCTTCTGTTTTGTTAAGGTTTGTCAGTCATATCTTAAGTTTTGACCACTTACTATGATGTTATGTAGCACCAAACTCATTTTTGCATAATGGCTATTGGCTGTGGAAACAACTGTATTAAATAATATTTTGAATACACACGTTAAAATGTCATGACCTTGTTTACAATCCCAAAGAAATGTACTTTATTCTCATCTTCTCAAAATGGAAACGGTACCTGTTCCATCGAATAAACCATTTTGTAAATATGCGCAATAATGTATGCGGATGCGGCATAGTTCACTCTAGTTCACTCACTCAGATACAGCGCACCACAGAGAACTACATGTATACTATTGCATTCTCTTCCCAAACACTTTTGTGAACGATTGAGCAAAATGTTTACCCCAGACAATTTTCAGAGATTTCTGCTTTGTAGACAAGAAATCATTGAAAGAGACAGGTATAAAGATTTTTGGTTACAATATGTTCCAGCAAGGTTCTGTTTTGCTTCATTTAAAGCCCAAAATTAGTGCTCAAATCCCACCGCACAGTTCAAACGCCCTTTTAGAGTAATTTTTCTAAAGAGGCACCTTGAATCTGTTAAACGTCTTTATGATTGGAACACCAATCGCATCGATTTCATGATAATCACGGTTATGCTTCTCTAAAATAAAAAATTATTTGACATGATGTTTTAAAAACCTGCTGAGTTTACACAATATTCCACAATTGTATATATATAAAAAACTTGAAATAATCTGGTGCTTAGTCTTGTATTCATGTGAGATTTCTTTCTACTGTAGCTCCTGAATCATTCTAGGCCATCTGTACCTTGTCTATGCAGTCTGAGTGACTGACTGCATCCTGATATTTTTCAGACAGCCTCAGACACATTTTCAAACACACTCACTCTTTTAGCTGAAAAGCAGCGCATGTATGTATTGAAGAGTCAAACTGCCTGTGATTTGAGCAAAACCTGGCTTAGAAAATCAGCACCTAATATTCATACACTTAAAACAGTGTTACAAAAGCCATTTCCCATGAACCTCAAAAGGAAGAGGCTCCAGAGAACTTTCTGGCTCTGTTCACAGCACAAACACTTTTTCCGTAAGGGCAGTTTCCCTGACAGGGTTTAAGCATAGACCTAGACTAAAATGCATGTTTGAGCTTTGCACTTTGCACTGACGTATCTTAAAATATATCAGTGCTATTGTTTTGTCTCAGGATTCACACCAATAATGTTTTTTGTGAGGCTTATTTGTAAAAGCTACTTAAATGTTATAATTTAACCAAGGCCTAGCCCTGTTTTAATCTAATCCCTGCCTGGGAAAAGTTTTAGTACGATCTATCAATCAAAATGAAAGATTTGATGGTCAGAGGTTGTATTTTTGTAGATGAGGAGTTCTTAGCAGTGTCATTCAAATATCAACTTTGCTTCAGCTGTTTTTTTCTAAAATTACTTTTTAAAATAACACATTGACACAAAGTTAAGGAACAAAGTTAATGTGCACAGCAATTACGGTTACAGTGGAGACTCCAGCACCTTCTCCACTGCGGCAGCAGAGGGAGCCGTCTCCAGAATACTGAGAATCACTTCCTGAACTACACTTCCCATCATCCCCTGCTACCATCTGATTACTTCCTGCCTTTACACCTGATCTTCATTTAGCTGAACTTCATAAGCTGAACTTAAACTCAGGATCATTGTGATGTCTTGTTTACTCTGGTTGCAATTCTGATTGTTATTCTGTGTACCGATTTTGGATCGTCTCACGTTTTTGATTCTCTGCCGCCTGCCCTGTTTGTATTGGATATCTGGTTTACGATTGTTTTCTGCCTGTTTCTGACTATCTGCCTGTTTATCGCTTTCGACTGTTTGCTGCCAGCCCTGACCATTGCATGTATCACGTTTTTGATTGTGTGCTGCCTGCCTTTGAGATCTTTGCTGTTTGTTGGATTTTTGATTAAAGGACTGCACATGGATCCGAATGCTGAATCTGAGCACTCATTACAGCAATACTGAAATGCATGAATTTTAATTTGACAAAAGCAAATCTGTGGACAGTTGAAGGCATTGTTGAGACTCTTTTTTTTTTCTTAAAAAACACTGTAAGACTACCCAGAATATCCATTAACAATACATTTCATCTTATTGCTTTCTAGGAGAAATGACCTAAGATATTAAAATGCACCATCATGATAAACTTGTAGGTATATAAATTGCTTTATTTGATGCTTAACCTAATATTTCACCTTGAGCAAAATTTTAAATGCAAAAAAAGAAACAGGACATTACAGAATCATCATGATCTACACCAGTACTGGTGTATTGTGCCTATTCAACGGGTTCAGTTGGCTAAATTTCCTGCAGTACAAAGTATCATAAGTTTTCACCAGGAGGCCTGAACATATATAAAAGTATATTTTACAGTTTTAACATTATTAAATATGTTGCATCTGTCGTCAGATCTTTACCTGCAACTGCAATTTTCATGCTTTCCTGTAGCTCAGTGGTTAGAGCATGTCGTTAAAAACGCCAAGGTCATGGGTTCAATCCTATGGATTGCACATACTCAATGTATAATGATCAATGTGTAGTATAATGCAATGTAAGTCACTTTGGATAAAAGCGTCTGCCAAATGCCTAAATGTAAATGTCATGCCCGTCTACAGATGAGACCATCACAAAAAATAACATGGCAAATAAATAATAAAAAAAACAAAAAATAATAACAAAGCAACAAATGTATTTTATTATGGTTATATTTGTGTCTTCACACTAAATGTTATTGTTAAGTTGTCAGCCATTACATTCAGACAGTTCTAGGTTGTTTATGTGTTACACATTCACATTCAGCCAGGAGCAAACACACACACAACACAAATCAAACAGTTTGGACAGATAGATTAGCTGCATCTCTGTTGTACCATCTTATTGGTCAACAAATGTTTGTTAACACAAATGCAGCACGTTATGTTGTCAATCTTATTTTCCTTTCTAACATTTATCTGTTTATTCATTCTAACCTTGAAAGTTTTGAAAGGTGTCTCGTATCTAAAAGGTTTTGGAAAGTGCTTCAACAGTGGATCCTTAACCTCTCTGTGTCTGTTTCAAAAGTTTCCTGAAGTTTCAGGACTGTGGTTGTCAAGTTCTTCAGAGAAGTTTCTAGGCACATCCAAAAAGATTCAAGACAGTATTAGAGTTTATTGCTTCTTTACTATTCAGTTACTCTACTTGTTTGTGACATTTTTACATATTTACATATTTGAAAGAAAATGTAAGTGCTTTCCTATGCAAAAGTCATTTCCTTGATTCTATGGACTTAGTGGTTGCCAGGGTGTTGCTATGTGGTTGCTAAGGTATTCTGACTGGTTTTCAGCTCTCTGCTGTGTGGTTGCTAGATGATGGCTCAGGTCTAAATAACTCACTTCCAAGTATCTATGACATTCTGGTCTCTGGATATCCTCACTCCTTCACTATATTATGGATTAGTAAAAGTGGTGCTTGCCTTAGCAAATACCACAAATTATTTAACCATGCATGTGGTTTTCAGAACTTTACTGCATTCTGTTTTATATTTAAGTCACCACGGGTGCGGAAACTAAGTTTTCCATTTGAGTTTAGCCATACTGAGAGAATCCAGTCAAGTCAAATGCAGTACAGTGTGGGTAGTAATGCTTGTCTGATCAGATGAAAGCGGTTTATTTGAATATCACATCGTCATGGACCATTAACAGTGTGTAGAATCATAATTCTTTCATCTTCAGTCCAACATTTCTCTGTAAATGCCGACAATCTCTCTTTCCTGGCTCTATGATTTCTTGTGTAGTTAAATCAGAATTCAAAGCACTCATTTCTGTCAGTGAAACACTTTAACAGAAGTGCACAGATGCAAAGGTGGAATCATCTTGCATATATTTCGTTAATGAACATTCATGTATGTGGACTGCAACCACACAGCACAAGTGTCATATGGGCCTTTTCATTCCAGGGTGTCCTTGTGTTCTGGGGCCCCTTTAGGGTTTTCAGATCTGACAGAGTGTGTGATAACCATACGCCGGCGGCACAGTTGATGCTCCCTCAATAGGTGACTATAAAGGAAGATTTCATGACCTTGATGTGGTCCGTTGTGCTTAATTAAGTGTAAAGGTTGATTTACATGTGTGAGTTTGTGGATGTTGTTGGTCTAGCCTGTGACACTTAACTGCATTGAAAAACACAAAGACTTTGTTAACGTATAGTCACTCCTTATCTAATATCTAGACGTGACAGTTCTCAGTGGTGCTAATATTTTTTTTGTCACTGTAAATCACACAGAGGCAGGAATTTCTGATGTTTGTTTGAAGATAATTACATGACATAGGTCATTTTCTCTGAACGTACCTAACATTGCATACAATATGCTAATGGTTTTATCACTTCAGGTTGTAGAAAACTGATTTTTCTGGCATCCATCAATTACTTTTCATCCATTATGCTGGACACCACAATGTGATATTGTGCACAGTTATGTAAAGAAGTCATGGCTGTACCGCATGCAAATAACAACAAATTTGAAGCCACGTTTTTTTTTACAAAGGACTTGTCTTAACAATGCAAGCACCAGCGGGGTATATTTCATACATTTACATCCAGCTAAATGACATGGTGTTTTTTTAACCAGCATGTACCTATATCAAAGATTCTCCTGATAGCCCTCCTGCTGTTGCTATGGAAGAGAAACATGCAAATGAATTAGGGCAAATAGTGGTGCTGAATACCAATGAGCCCAAGAGCTGTAAGCTGAGCAACGGTTTAATGTTTTATGCTTTTGTCCTAAACTACTGAGTTATTCCACAAGCTCTGAGTTTGATGTAGCGTGTGCTAAGGCCTAATGATGCATCAGAGCAACGTGATTGCCCAGTAACAGTGGCAGTATCGTGAAACAATGACCGCAATGCTTTCTACCTGCTAAAACAATATGCATGTCGTTTATGAAGCGCAATAGGCAGATTAATACCAGATTTTAATATAGACAGTACAAATTTGCCTAGTTAATAAAGTCATAATGCTGAGATTTGACCATGGAATTCTGGAGATATTTGCATGGACCCAATTTTTAGGGTTGCATTCTTAATCACGGCTTTCACGGCTTCAATAAAAACGCTGTTTTTTCCTTGCAAATCCCATTCAGCCTGCAAGCTCTTTCCTGTTGTAGATATTTGCATTGCCCTGTTGTCGTCCCCCCGGTGAGACCTGACTTCTAAAGACAACATACCCTTATAAAGGATATTGACGGATTACCACAGCAGCTCTGCAAGAGGAAGAGTTTTCTTGTTGGTGTTTCTTCCTTCTGTAGAATCCTCCAGTATTTGGTGCAGGCGGGGAACAAGAAAGCAACAAAAATTGCAGGTATCAAGCTGTGTCTCCAGTGGCCACAAGCTGATTCAGGGTATTATGGGTCCCTCTCCTGCTCTAAAACTCCCCCAGTAAGCAACATCGTCAACCACAAGTGTGTAATAATACCAGCCAGCTTTGAAAATGCTAGCTCATTTACAAACAGCTGTAGCCATTGACAGGATAACGCACAGTCCAAACTACATTAACAGGGCTTAGCAAGCATGATGAGGTCCTTCACTCGGTTCTTAGTGGGACAGCGTGCAGTGTCAGGCTTGAATAACCATATTAAAACTCTGTCAGCCCAGTTGCCATCCCCCAAGACCATCAAAGCAGTTTCCCAGCTCACCTCAACTTTATTACAAATACCAAAACCTCTGCTTTATATTATCCCACATGAGACGCAAGAGGGACTCTTCTGTGGGCTGTTTTCTTGAGTCTGGTAATATTTCTTTATTAGGTCGCACGGTGACATGAGTCATCTGTTTGTCATCCGGCTCTTCAGCGGTCCGAGCGAGGGGGCTTGTGGTGGGGCAATGATGGTGATCTTTATCACTCGCCGCTGTGTTCATTAGCCCGTTGCGCTGACACTCATATCCTAGCAGATGGTCACTTTCCAATTGATTTGCCACGTTGGGGAGATTAAAATATTATGGGTCCAAAGAGACCAGCCAGTGTGCTTGTCAAATTAGCATTTTTGCCTGGCTGTTGCTCACGGAATGGGTCAATGTCACCCCAAAGGTGATGACGGAATTAGAGGAGGATCATGGGAATTGGAGAGCAGAGATAGACGTGCCTTACCGTCACAGGGAAAGCTGATCCTGATGTTTCCGCTAGGGATGCTGGGAAAAAAGACTGTGGGCTTACAACAGTGCTTACTAAAGACATAAAACAGCATCAAGCTGAGTGTTTTAAATAAGTGTGTAATAGGATCGAAATCATTCTACTTTTAGAAATGTCTAAGTTGATACCTCTTATTTAATTGCCCAAGTGGCATTCCAACACAAGTAATAGTGCTTCTAAAGGACCAGATTCAAAAACCAGCCTCTAAACAGCATTTTTTTAATAAGGTGTAATAAGGTGCATTCTCAAAACCTCTCTGACAACCGATTTCATCTTGTGTAATTAAAAGCATATGTATAATTTTACTGCAACAAATCTTAGATTAAATAAAAACATTTACAGGGTAACAGAACTTGGTGAGGTTAAATGGGAGGTGTATTTGAGCCCTCCAGTCACACTGAGCAGATCTGGGGAGTCATGTACAGCAACACAACTGATAAGACAAGGTTCTGTAAGGACTTCATTGTGTGTCAGTGTGGGGCTTGTTTGCCTGAGTTCAGAGTTCTGTACGTATCTACCTGAAAGGAATTGAAAAGTGACCCTTGTGGTGACTGACCAGAATGATGATAAGTCTCAGGGGGAGATTATAGCGATTATGGCACTGCTGGAGAGGTTTCCATAGCGATGAAATTAAGCATTCTCTATAATATATTATTAACTGCTCTGTTTCTGGCCCACGTCATTTAATCAGGAGAGAGAAGGAGATTCACTCACTTTTAAAAGCATCGCTTCATGTACTGAAGCAACAGCCTGTGTTCCTCCCGTCACATAATACTGATGTAAGAAAAGGTTGAGCATAAACTATATGTATATAACAACAGGCAGAGAAGCCGGCTTTTGAAACGCCAAAGGAAAGGTGAGGCAATCCACAGGATTTTTTGGAAAGCCAAAAACAAATGCTCAAAACACTTTTAGATCACTGAGAATCATTCTGTCCATCTTATATACAGGTCTCAGTTGGAGCGAAATATAGCTAACACCACAAATATTTTATGTCCAGAATATTCTGGAATTAAATATGAATCAAATGCTTATCAAAAGCACATTGAGATCGTATTGTGCCAATTTAAAGATGACATTTCTGTGCTACCAGTATCACCAAAGGGATGTGAAAAACTGCCCCAAACTTATGCTATTGGTTAAGCCAATGCAACTGTGTCAGGCTGGTGAGAAAAGTGACTTAATAGAGACACAATGGTTATACTTTTTTAGGTTAATCAGCCCAATGATAGCTTACAGCTTCTGTAGTGGAAACATTTGGTCTATGTCACTGACATGCAAATGTCTTTCAAATAAATGTTGTACTTTCTGTGGTCTGACCACGACTGCTCAGTAACCCGAACCGACCAATACTGGAGCGGAAATTATATAAATGCTCAATTTTGAGACAAAAGAGGCAATGAATCCTTGGCTTTACTGAGATAATAAAGGAAATTAAGCAAGAAATGAAAGTCTGCTGTCCAAATCTCCCCCGTGCGGCACCAATAAGTATGAAGAGTCTCATTCCCCTGAGAAATTTTTATTCAGTTCACAAATGTTACTATGTACTAATCTAAATGAGTTTTTCTCTGACCTGATGTTGTTTGCTACTCTTTAAGTACCAAAAAGCAAATTTTGGCTTCTTTTGTGAAACATTGTGTGTTTGTGTCTCTGTAAAAAGTATTTTTAAAGGTTATGAGCGGCAGTATAAAATTACCTCTAATAACATTCGATTTTTATCTTTTCTTTTCATTAACCTAAAAGACTTGTTAAAAAGGAATCTCTACCCTAGTCCCGTGGTGTGTAGTTCCTCTCGTCTTCATGGTTCTGTCAACTTCCTTGAGAATTCCCCTACGTAATTAAGCAGGTCATAAAGGGTAGATTTATCTCCTACATTTGAATGATTATTGACCTATAGGCTTTAGCTGATGGTTTAATAGGCTGTTTGTTTGGGAGTAATGTGGCCTATTTTCTCTGCAAATAAATCACTACAGTGGTTTATTAGTTTATTATAAAAGAAACATGCGTGATCATAATCATTATAAGATTTAAAAACAGAAGTAGTCATGTCTTTAATGTCGAATAATGTTACCTTTTGCACCAGTTTGGTTGACATGCCTTTTTTTAGTAAATTACAACAAAAGTAATTTTATAAAGTTTTTGTTCCCCTTAACTTAGTATTTGAAGTGATTTGATTTGGAAGTTTGTCCTTTTTCCCTCTTTTGTATAGATTTGACCCTGTCAAATAATATCAATCCATAGAGTTTGAGTCAGCAGTGACTCACGGCTCAATCAGTTGTCCTACTTTTGGAAAGCCGTTTATAAAACAGTCTCCAGCAGACTGGGTGAACAGGAGAGAACATTTTTAAATGCAATTCCCAGACACAGAAGTATTGCATGTTGTAAATTCGAAGTGCCAGGCCGCAAAAACACGTCAAAGTTTCTCATTAACTCCCCTCCACGCCCTTAACATGCTCTAGTTTCCTGGTGTTCTGGTGAAATGAAAAAACAGAGTGTGGTTGAGAAGATCAAAACTTCTGCTGTGTGGTGGGACCACAGCTTGGTGAAACGCGAGGGTTTCAGTTGAGCTGCCTGGATGAGGTGGGCGGGGGCAGGGGGTTGGATTTAGCAAGCTATTTCTGTTTGGTTGGAGTCAAAAGGGAAAAGGGCAGAGTAAGATAATGCAGCCCAGGCTGATGGTCACCGCCGCAGCCAGATTGATCTTTTCAAACACCATTGTGACCTCACAATCGAGTCACATTAGAGTATGGTGGAATGTAGGCCAGTGGAAAAGGGCCATCTTAAATGTTAAAGCAATTGAGCGAAAAGACCAGACCAAGGCAGAGAGTAAATCACACTGAAGCGTAAACTTAATGTCATCATTTGAATACCTGTAACGGTGGGCCGGTAGTGTTTGTGATATAAAAAACAACGGAAACACGGAACTAAACAATAAACAGTATTTAATGAATTAAAGAACACAAAAACAACACAAACACAAACCGTAAAAATAGTGAGGCGACAACAAATGCGAAACAACAGTGAAACATAATTCACGATAAAACACACAAGACAGGTCCAGGGCAATACAATCTAAAAGGGTAATTCAAATTCGCAGTCCAAAAATCCAAAGTCAAATAATCCAAATAGCCAGAAAATACACGAGAGAATAGCCAACTACAAAAACCACCGAACAATGCCAAACACCAGAACTACAGAAACTACATTTCATAATAAGAGTCTGGACTTCCACCATAGCGTGGGAGCTCGGCTTCGTAACAATACCTATGAGCTCTGTTCAGGCTAACTTTAGACTAGGTTTCAAAATAAAGCAATAAGATGTTATGGTTTTAATAGCTAAATGTGGACGTAAGTCTACTTGGTTGACTACTTGACTTTGTTATCTAACTTTAGCAATGTTGATTGTAGTAGTGCTTTAATAACTGTAGTAGAGGAGCACCGAAGGGTTTGAAGTGTCTTCTTGGAGAGACTTGATACTCAATATTGGACTGTCTCCCTGGCAAAACCTACTCAGAGAATTTTTGAATTCTAAATCCCCTTTAATTCTAAATTCATTCCCTTTAAAGGACTACCCATAACTGTGGTAAAAATCTGTTACTGCTTTAAAAATAAACAGAAATATGATAAACAATAACAGCCACAGCCAGTGTTAATATGGAGTAATTCTGTAGGCTGTCAATGGTTGGTGCAGTAATATATTGAATGTGAAAGTCATAAGTGTGTGTTTATGTGAATTTTACAACAGCTGTAAACGTAGCTCATCCAATCAGAATTTAGAGGCGGAACTATCCGTTTTATTATCATCATTTTATCTGGTTTTACTTTTTACTGTCAGTTTTACCATGTCAAAGTGACTGTTGTTAAATTTTACCGCGTCAAATTGAATGTTGGTAAGCCTGCGCCATATAATGAAATCTTTCAGACACCGGTACCTGTCATCAGTCAAAACTTTCAGCCGTGTTTCATTTCTAATGGTCACAGGAATGGCTAAAGATTTGAAAAGGCCACACAATAATTCTCCTGGTTCAACAACCCAAGATTTGATTTCCATTGAATGGACTTTTTAAAGTCATTTGAATCCATTTTGCTGTCAGTGTCTTTGAGAAATCTCAGCATGTCAAACTCAGGGGAAATGCAGTGGGTGAAACGTGCTGTGACTGCGTTCTGACTGAATAATTACAGAAGAAGCTTCTCAGCAGACAGATTATTTTCCTCTTCATTTGAAAACATGAATCAATGAGATTTTGACTTCATAATTCCACTTACCTGAATAAATCAATCCAACCGACTGGTTTGAGATGGATTTTTACTTAATGTGGACACATGTACACACATTGCTGAAGGACATGTAGATTAAACAGCAGTCTTTCTTTCAGGTTATGAATATATCTAATAAATTATGGATTATTTTAACGAGACACATTTTAACATCATTTACAGGGTGTGCAGATGTAGCAAGCAAATCAAAAATGATGCACTGAAAATTGAGTCAACATGTGGTTCGTGATATTTATGTTTGTGGTGTTTGTACGGAGATGAATAAAAAATATGAATGAATAAAAAGTAAATTATTTTAAATGAAAATGGGATTTTGTGTGGTTAGTGTTTTTTAATATACACCTGGTCAGATGGATAGATGTAATTTTCAGTTATAGCATATAATTGATCATTTTCCCCATACTTTGCGCATCCGTGTTTTGCCTGTGAGATTAATTTCTAAATATAGAGGTGTATTTAGAGTCTGGGCCTGCGATGGGCTAAAAATGTGTATTTTTTGTGTTTAACATTACAGTGATGAAGAAAATGCCCTTTATATGCTGTTCTGAGCACAGTCCCACATTTCACTTTCACATTTGATGCGTCACCACATTAGCAGAACAAAGCTAAGGTATTTTTATCACAGATTGTATATGTCCCTTTTTGTCTGGTTTCTTCCACTCTTTCATAACAGAATAAAAAACACTTTTCATTCTTATTTATTTTTTAAACTCTATGTGAATTGTTAGCCGCACACAACTTTCTAACATAACTCTCAACTCATTTCAATTCATAAATAATTTTTATTAATTAAATTATTGGTATTTTTGTTTCATTTTTTGGTAAACTGAATATGTGATTTTGTGTTTACGCATATTACACCCCTCTAAAATATTGAACTGAAACAAACTGATTCTGGAGTATTGGGAAGATCACAAGCATAGTAGCTTTGTTTGGTTTCATTTGTGCGTGCCACAGGAATACTGTAAATGCCCATCCAGGTCACATCACACTTCAAAATCAAACGAGAAAAATTTACAATATACACATAGAATTAGCATCAAGAAAATTTGGTCAGCATTATCTACATAAAAATGAAGCATATATACCCTTTCGTATTCTGATTACCCAAAGCTAAATACTGCTGTCAGTCCTTACTGTCTAAAAATGACTTGATGTTGTTTTTTTTGTTTTAGTTTTTTTGAGTACATCATCTGCTGGTTAAGTAGATCTCTGCCCCTTTTCAGTTTGATTAACTCAACTCATTTTAATACAATTATCACAAACGTGATGGCAATCTGTTTTTGTCTAAACATACATTTAAGGCAGTATAACAGATACTGCAATCACGTATTAATACCTCAAAATTATGTTTTTGCATTATGGTAATAAAAATGATCTTTTTTTCATTATAATAATACAAATCTGGGGCTGGTGGTGTGCACTTAAATGTCATAAAAATAATACAAAAAAATCTTAATGGTCCTTAAAATAAGATTCTTTTCATGCAGAAAACCAAGAGCACTGGGTCTAATGTGTCTCTCTCTCTCTCTTTTAGGGTTTAGCCGAGCAGCAATGCCATTTGGCCTGGTGAGGCGTGAGCTGTCTTGCGAGGGTTACCCCATTGACCTGCGCTGTCCAGGAAGTGATGTCATTATGATTGAGACAGCTAATTATGGCCGCACGGATGACAAGATCTGCGACGCTGACCCCTTTCAAATGGAGAACATCAACTGCTATCTCCCCGACGCCTTCAAGATCATGTCTCAGAGGCAGGTTCAGTCTTAGTGTGTTCAGTATGCTAAGATCACATTTGTCACATTTGTCCTTCCCTTTCCAAAACTCTCTCTTCAAACTGCATCTCCTCTCTCATTTGCTCCTCTCTGATTAAACAGCGCATGAATACGAGCATCTTTAATGCCATACATGAAGAATATTTTCCTTCACCATCTGAACGACCAAACCAAACAAACCCGAACACACGCACATCCGTTTCCTTTTTGATTTTTAGACTCTGTCATGCATCTGGAGGCTTTTGCTATGAAACAGGAAGTGATGCGTGAGCCGGGCTTTGATGCATTCTGCTGCCGGGATTGGCATACAGTTCCGCTCAGCTTATTATGAAAACTGCATGATTTGTAGGGAAATAGGTCTGAAAGTGTGGCGTCTCAATTAGTCCATTCAGCTGCAGGCAATTAGGCATCTCAAGTGGGTGCTAATCTACACAGGAACCTTAGGCTGGGATTTGCTTCCTCAGGTCTGCACAAATCCAGATGTGAAAATGCATTATTGTGCACTTTTCATCTTGTTAGTTTTCTGGTCAAATAATGAATCACCACCGGCTTCACAATCTTTCATTGCCACAGTTGCATTAATAATAGATTTGAGCCCTCACTCAACGCTACTTCGTTTAGTAGAAAACTTTTATTTTTTTATTATTGATTTATGTGGAGGGTTTATATAGAATTAATTGATGGAAACTCCTGGTGTTGTGTCCCATGAGTTTGTGTTGAAACCCATTAAGTGTTTAATAATGTGGATTTATAAAAGGGTTTGAACAAACAGAAGGACTTTCTTGTATTTTTGCCTCAATTTGTGCTGAACCTGTGGTCCCTTTTGCGCCTTTTTACACAACTGAGAGTTGTAGCTGAAAGCAGTTCATTTGAAACCTGCTGAAGCTTATTTTCAGATCTTGGTTGAAGGTTATTATGCAAAGAAAGAATCAGGGACAGAATCAGGAATATTGCAGACTGGATTCAAACCTTTTTCTCCCACATGAGCACCATTGCTCAACATTTCAGAAATGAATGCTTTAACCATTGCATCACTATCTTTTAAAGCATGTTTGCTAATAACCATAGTGAGCACAGCTATGTTTCAAAACATTATTCAAGTTCTCTCAATTCGTCCCTTAGCAACAAATCTAAAACAAATCTAAGCCAACTTTCTTTGAAGAAATTGTCATGCTCCTATCGTCCTTGCTCTGCTAAGTACCCTGCTTTGGGGAACATGTGGGAATGGCTGCAGAGCTGTACGGGGGAAATTTGTTCTGTATTCACACCATTAATATCCATGACAGAGGCGTCCACATGGCTCTCAGTAGACCAGCGTAAGCACACAGCCGTGCACGCCGCTCTCATTGTACATATGGTATTAGTGAATACTTCAAGCATTGCAGATTAAGCTTTCATAAGTCACAGTAAATACAGGCTTCCAGAAACAACAGCTACACCTGTTTAAGAATTTAGCGCTTTGGGAATTTTGTTGGCCTGGTAATAAAGTATTAAATAATGCCCATGATGCCCGATTTAATTAGATATGTGATGTTTGGGTTGCTGTCTCCTGGAGCGAAGAGAGGAAATATGGTTCAATCCAAAACAGACAGAAAACTGGTGTAAGTTTTCATACAAGCTCTGCCAACACCATCATTCTGATTTCCGCACACTGTCGAACAATGGTTTGGATGTAAATGCATCTGTTGGTGTGTTTTGGTTTGGTTTGAATGAATTGATTGTCTGCTGGTTCAGTACATGTCTGCCCTTTCAATGTAATTAACCCAATCCATCTTAATGTAATTATCACAAGCATATGACAGTAATTAGTGATCAAAGGTAATCTGTTTCTAACCAAACTGAAAATCCAGACAACAAGTGGCTACAACCCCAATGATTTCACTAATTTCTCATCAGTTTAATAATCTCATCAGTTTATTAAAAAAACAATTTAATAAAAAAGTTTTTAATGTTAAGTTTGTGTAAAAAAATTTAACGTTTTTTAAGATTTAATAAACTTATATGTGGTTTTGTATAGATCAATCAAGAACACCACTGACTATATTATTTATTGCAAATCAAAGCAGTTTTCTGACTTAGATGATAATTGTTTTTGATTTTCAGGTAATATGGAAATTTACATACAAAATGTTAAAATGTTCCTTTATTGTACAGTTCTTTAAAGCTCATCAACTAAAAACTGCAACAACGTAAGCAAAATGATTGTTCATAGCATAACTTAGATAATTCAGAGAATTTCATGTGAAATGTGGTGTTCATTTTAAAATCCATGACTTTGGTCTCTTTGGACATGGTTAAGCTCTTAATGTGATATGTCTAGGGTCTTTATCTCAGGAGAAAAATCTGAGCAGTGGGAGACTCGAGCAAAAGTCTCTCATTGCTGTTCGGGAGAAACAATTGAGATCTCATTTCTTTTAATCAGCTTCCATCAATCTCACAGGTTGGTGAAGAGCAGATCACGTCGTAGAAACTCCCTCCAGCTCACGGCACTATTGTTTTCGTTTAATGAGTGAGATTTCTGCAGCAAATGTTGTCACATCCTGAGAGCAGGAGTTCAGTGAGTGTGCAGTGTTTGTGAGGAAGCCATCAGTCTAATGAGGGGCGTCCTGTGAAAGCACTTCATGTGTGAGTGTGGTGTGAAGAGCAAACACCAACTGTCGGCTAACAGGAACATTATGAGAATAAGAGTTTTGCATACAGTGCCCCCCCAAAACTATTCGAACCATTAATGACACATTTTAAAAAGTTTGAATGTCATTGGATTATATAGCAAAATATCAAACCGAGTGGCAAGGATTAAACAGAAATGTAGCACATGTACAGCAGTCAAGAAAAACACTTCAGAAAAAGCTTTTGTTAGATTTTAAATGATGAAACAACAGACATTATGTTAAAAGCGAAAACAAAAAAATTAATTTTGACACTTTCTGATTACCAAAATGCAGTGGAAAACATCCACAAACTGAAAAAAAGTTTTGTAACCTCAAAATGTGCTTCATGTGGTAACATCTAAATTAACCGGCTTTATAAGTCAAAAATCATAGCTAAAGAGACTGAATATAAAAGACTACATGAAAAGACCACATGTGGTTACACCAGCAAAAATATGTAAGGGCCAGATTGGGTAGAAATCTGCTCCTATGGTTACGGAACAAACCGATGGTTTACTGTGCAGTCAGTAATGAGTTACACATGTGGTTACAATGGTTGACACCTGAATTTAAAGGGGAAATGACTTTATACATCCACTAAAGATGTATCTACCATTTTAAATATCTAATGCATTCAGACATTTTTAAGTGTGACATATGCATAATACTCTTGGGGCCACTGTGTAATATATGTAAAATATGACAGCTTAAACTTTTGGCTAAGCTGTGGCACATTCATTTGTTATGTTTTAGTTAAAACTCTTCCGCCAGTTGGACTGATGCTAAAGATAAAATTAGTCTGATCAGAGCCAGAAATGCTAATGATTTTTAGCTGGCTTCCAGAACGCATTTAAAAAAAGGTCACAATTTGATCTGTATAGCATCAAGGCCATTTTTAAAAGTGCTTTATTAGTCTTGTTTGACATTATTTTGACTCTACCAGTTATTTGCTAATTTTTCTTTTTTTAAGGTAATTTGTGGTCATAATTTATTCACATGACACATTATGTAAATGAACACAGTGTGTTTGAATGAAATATGAATCAGGCAGTCTTACTATTATCCAACTACAAATTACCAAACAGCCAATCGACACATTGTGGCTTCAGCTTTGGCCATGTGTTATAATTTCAGATCTATTATTCATTTATATGGGTAGACATGCTGATATTTTCACGCGTTATCACAAACAAGGGCTCGTTAATAAAGAAACTCCCATGTGAGGGTGTGTTTTTCTCTAAAGCTTGTGTCTGTAGATATAGCCGGTGGGAATTTACCCAAATTTTTGGTTTTGTGAGCTCGCCACATTCACCCAAAATGTGGCAAGCATTTGTTGTATTGTTGTATCTGTTTGTATTTTAGCAAGTAGAATGGAAGACAAACGAAATGTCATGTTTACATAGTGAGGTAAAAAAAAAAACAGAAAAAAAACCTCTCTGCAGAGAGGAGCTCCCTTGCACTGCGCTAACGGTAAAGCAAGCTCTCGATTCTCAAACACAAGACCTTCAGGTTCTGTTAGCAGATTCCTACCTCGGTTAGGATTGTGAACTCTTGCTGTAATATTCAAAAACTGCTAGTTAATGCAGATTTTATGATGTAGATCTTTGCATATAATTGACTATAAACAGAAATGTGAGAGAACAATCCTAAAAACAAAACTTTTATATTTTCTTCAGAAAATGCAAGTGCTGATTGTCTTTGCAGAGGTTTCCTCTATGTTGCTGTGGTTTTGCAGTTGGTTGCTTTCCGGGCCTGGGTCCTTCCTTAAATCTAACAATTTTGTTTCACCCATTTTATCATCTGTCAAGGCAAAAGCTAAGTCTGATTACATATAAAAAATAATAGAAGGCATGTCTTCAATAAGCACAGCCTGAGTTCATTCAAACTGTACGATCATTCACATCTGTAGATAAAATGGTGCGGAACAAACCAAAGTTTAATTGGGGTTACAGGGTTAAATCCTTTAAACTAAGTATTAACAATAGTAATAGTAATGTTGGCCTGATGAAGTTTCTTCAGGGTTCTTTGTAGTTCCTGAGCTTATATTAAGAACCCATCTTTTTATCATGAGCCATTTTTTGCTCCATAGGATTTTTAAACAGACTACAGTATTTAGCTGTTTGGAGATTATTCAGTAAGATCTTCAGATCAGAGTTTCTTCTGATTGATTTCTGGGTTCTTTAAAGCACCAGTACATAGCTCATTTTCCAATGAACTAGAGAATGAAGTGTTCCTCCAATGACATCAGACACTTTTTGGTTTTAAAAAACAACATTTTTGGTTCTAGTTGAAGCCCTTTATTTTAAAGAGCGACCGACCAGCCTTATGTGTCGGTGAGCTTATCAGGTTCAGACACAGACAGATTGATGGGTGGTATTGCTGCTATTTCTCCAACTTTCTACTCTTGCACACCACATGTCTGTAAGTCACAAGATCATTCTTCTTTATCTTTTATTGATGTGCTTAATTTTAGTTCCTTGGGCCCACATAAACCACCTTCTGCATGACTTCCTGTTAAACAGGCAGTGGAGGAACGTTCAGTTCAGTCACTGAAATGGTGTTACAGAGAAAATGAATCTATCATGGGCACAATGAGCGCGGCCTCGGGGGGGATTCATAGAGATGTATAACTCATGTTCTGGCAGGTATGAATGTTCATAGATTAGGTTGTTTATCTTCATCAGTAAGTTGAAAAGGGCCACTCTGGCATCTATTCGCTCAGCTAATTTTTCGGCTTCTTTTATGTGGTTTCTGCTCTGGGCTGTCGTCGGTTCATCCGTCAACTCTCTGCATGTCTACGATGGAATGGTCACTCTTGGTTTGATAGAAAATGTCTGCCTATTTAAAGAACGTTCTGGCTTCAAAACAAGTTAAGCTCTAAAATCAATCATTTTTGTGGCATAATGTTACCAGAGAAGTAGAATTTCATCTGCTCAGTTCATTTTAATTGTAACACAAGTTACAATTAATCTCAAAGGATTAAGAGTTGAAATGTGAGGCTTGTGTTGTTGTTAAATTGCTTATTTAATTTCAGCAAAACCATATTTATTTTTTGAGCTGTAACATTGTCTAAATTGTAATTTTAGAGATGGGACTACATTTTTGGAGGAGAAATTCTAAATATGTGTTACTTATGTGATTCATGTTTGCGTCATGTATGCAGTGTCTTACTGTTGACTGTGTGGCTTCTGTTTCTGGTATCCTTGCACACATCACTTGAAGGTGCCAGGTTTACCAATACTTTACCAGTATAATGTCATCATGAT
>JAZGTJ010008583.1:0-20763 GCA_036877575.1 Botia almorhae
GTCTTTTAGAAATGCGTTCTGTTGCACTTTATCTGTTTATCTTTATCTGTTTATTTGTTGTGCTTTAAATGCAAGAATTAATATTATGTAAATGTTTGCTAAAAAATGCATCCAATCAGGTCCAAATCCACAACCACAACAAGTATACAAGGCTTCCTTAAGTCAATTTTAAAAATCTGAATGTAGTTGTGCACTTGTCTTGTTTGTTCTCATTTAAATAAGTAAATATGCGTGTGTCTTTGAGTACAGCTTAAAGATGAATAATTTCAGTTCATCTTGACACACACACGCGCACGTGTCTTCCCTAATCTAAAACATCATGTTCTCTAGTTCAAAAATTCTATCAGGGGTACAAAGACTGAAATATCAAGGTAGAGGGCAACAAAAAGAGAGGAACACAGGTGAAAATCAAAGGACCCAAAATCCAGGAACCATATTTGAGTGCAGGGCTTGAACCGTCTCATGTAGGTGACTATAAACATGAGCTCTGCTTGTGATTAGTCATTAGTTAAAGACATTAGTGAAAAGACTGTGACAGGTAAGACCACATGAGATCATTTCTCAGCACTGTGGACGTGTGTTTATGCTCCGTGTGTGTCTGCGCTGGAGGCAATGGAGCGGTGATTGTGTAATCTGAGCAGTTCGGCTGAATAACGCGAGTTCTAAAGGGGCCCGGGAAGGATGGTGTGCACCCCCTCCTCTGCACCAGCGACGGGTCCACTCGGATTACAGCAGGAACATTTAGAGGAAACAGATTCTGAGGTTTTTTCTCCCCAGTTTGAATGTAATCAACTGCAGAGCGCGGGTTCGAGCTGCGCTCGGGTCTTTGTGTGGTATGTTCCACTGGTGTCTCGTGGTTGTTTGTGTTCCGTGCGTTCTAGAGCGAGAATGACCTCCTTTCAGCTTCAGCATCATCACCGGTAAGAAACAATAAAGATGAAAGATCTGTAGCTTTGATTGATGCAGGACGGGGAGAGGAGGGAACAGTGTGTGGACGAGATGGAGAGAAGGTGACCAGATGTTAACTCCAGCTTTGTGGGGGAAAGTGTATAGAGCAGGTTGGGTAGATAGATATGAAGGAATGGAGATCGTATGTCTTCTTGTAGCTGAGATGGTAGAGTATTGCGTTAGCAGCGCAAAGGTTGTGAAATCGATTCTCGGGGAACGTATGTACTGATAAATTATATACGTTGATTGCACTTGCAAGTCATTTTGGATAAAAGCGTCAAAATGCATGAATGTAAATGAAGAAAGGGTAAGAATTGAGAGCTTTATTTAATTTTTTTTGTTTTGTTACATAATTGCTGTAGCCATAGTGAACCATGTTTGCTTCATGTGTTATGATCTTGTGCTAAATATACATGGTGATGTTTTCTTTATTTTGTTAGATTTGTACCTGAATGGATCATCTTTGCATTGCGCGATCTTCAAATGTGATTTAAACCAACAAGAAAAGCTTAAAAAATAACTAAATCTCTTTCATCCTCGAACTGTGAGGAATTCATAATAAAATTCACAAAATATTTGTTCACAGAAACAGTTGACAAATGAATGACAGTGCTCGCAAGCTAGTGCTTCTAACCGCCATCGGTGATGTCATTGTCATATTTGAAAACTGCATTCTGATTGGTCCTCTTTCTTCTTCCATTATTTGCAGATGGAATTGCGATTGGTGGTCTGCCTTGGTCTTTTCTTTCTGTAAATCTACTTAATCATCTATAGCTGCACTTTGACACTGCAAAAACCGTCATGTTATATGCACCAGTCAACAGATGACAGGATGCATGCTGGTTGTCATGACAACGGAGGCTTTGGTTACGCATAAATGTTGCCAGTTCAAAACCGGCCTCAAACTTTTGCGCTAGTTACTGGAAAGCTATTTTATTGTGGGGTATCTGTTGTTTTGTTCAGGCTGTGGGTTTACAAAATGCCTATAATGCCGAATAGGACAGTATGGGGTTTGACACAGAGCGTATGATTCTCATATATTCTTTAGGAGGGGCTGGTCAGATCTATTCCACGTGTTCTGTTTGAAGTCTAAACAGAAAGCATCAGTATAAAAACGATGCGCTGTTCTCTCAGGCTCTTTCTGTCTGGAGTCTTAATGCATTCCAGCACCGGCCGACTTTATTGTTTCCTTGTGTCCTTCAACTGGGGCTTGTATACATATGTGCGCCCATACGACAGGTTTACGTTTGTCTTCGCTAAATGTAAAAACTAAGTGTAATGGTGTTTTGGTGCCCGACTGGCAGACGTGCCTTCTGTTTAGTGTTGGATTGTGGGAGGTCATGAAGGTGTAATCCTTTTTTATTTTGGTAGTACCAGCAACAGCATTTCGAAGATGGAGGAAATGGAGCGTCTACTCCGCGAGGCTCAAGCAGAGAAAAACAGACTCCTGGAACACAGGGTAATAATACAGCAATACAAACATTTCGCATTCTGATATGGCTGATGTCAGTCAGAAGTGTAGCTCGCTTTCCTGTGGCTCAGTGGTTAGAGCATGACGTTAACAACGCCAAGGTCATGGGTTCGAACCCAGTGATCGCACATACTTAGAAACAATGTAAAGTATAATGCAATGTAAGTCGCTTTGGATAATAGCGTCTGCCAAATGCCTAAATGTAAATGAACCAGAGGTCATTTTCAAGTTGGCACAAATGGTCCTAATATTTCAAATGTGCCTTTAAAATATATTTTATAATAGTCTATTCTTAGTCTTTCTACGGTGTAATGATATAACTCTAGTACAACTCGTATACCTCTGAGGCATTGAAAACAGATATGTTGTTGTATTTGTCTGTGATTTGAAGACGATGTATTTGTAATTTTTAGTCAAAAGAATTTTAGAATTTTAATTTAAAACATACGCGCTTATGAAAGGAAAACCGGCTTTGAAAATCAATACCAGGGAGAAAAATTGGCCCTTAACAAAATGTTTAATTTTTCATACGTCTGCAAACCATAAGAACAAACGATACACGAGCCACATTTGGCAACAAGCTTCGCGGATCTTAAACTGCTTGTTTACTGTGTTGGAAGTTTCTCACTCAACCATGATCGGAAACAAATTCAGCCTGAAATGCGGGAATGCCGTTGGAAACGAGTCGTTCTTCCTGTATTTGAAGTTTTTATGGGAGTTTGTGCTGGAACACGGAACGCTAATTGCTGCTTTAAAAAACTAATTTTATAGTGCGTGTCTGTGTTTTGTTTGTGGAACAGGAGAGAGAGATGGAGAGCAAGAGTCGAGCTCTCGAGGAGGAGACGAGGAGACGAGAGGAGCTTGAGAAGAGACTGCAAGAAGAGACCAGCAGGAGACAGAAACTCATTGAGAGAGAGGTGAAACTGCGCGAGAAACAGCGAGCGCAGGTGATAAGATTGTGTACGAATCTAGTTTGGGATGTTTTTGTGATGCACAGATCTTTCTCTGTGATGTCTTATATGCTGATGAATGTGTCTTATATGCTGATGATGAAATGTGACCTTTGACCCTGTCTCAGGCTCGTCCCCTGACACGCTACCTACCCGTAAGGAAAGACGACTTCGACCTTCGTAGCCACATCGATTCTGCCGGCCACAACACAGAGACCTGTTTCCACGTCTCCATCACAGAGAAGACCTGCAGGGGTTTCCTCATAAAGATGGGAGGCAAAATCAAAACCTGGAAGAAGCGCTGGTTTGTTTTCGACCGCAACCGCAGAACCTTGTCTTACTACGCAGGTCAGAGGAACTTAAGCGATACATGTATCTGGACAATAGGGCAAAACAAATGACATTGACTTTATATTTGTTTGTTTTTTTCAGATAAACATGAGGCTAAACTAAAAGGGGTGATTTATTTCCAGGCCATAGAGGAAGTGTATTATGATCACTTAAAAAGTGCCCACAAGGTACCAGTGTGATTTTGCTTTTTTGCTATCATGTTCAGTGTTTATTAATAAGCTAACAGCATTTGCAACACATTTACAGCAGTTTACCCGATTAGTTTAAATTCCACTTTAAACCTGTTTATGTTTCATGTTGTTTCTATAGCTGCAATGCATAACTTTTGCCTCTCTGCCGCCATCTCTGTTTAAAACATTAAATTGCAGGTTTTTTCATGACATGCTGCAGTCAAATTGAGCCAAATTGGCATTTCCCTGGAAATTGGACCTGACAGCTCAAATTATAAATCATTATTATAAACTTACCGTTCTGTCTGATCTATCCGATCTGTCGTGTACTTGCTCAATAACTGATTTTTGTTCATTTTTTAACCAGCTTTAATAAAGAGATACAAAGGCGTTTTTAGAACGTGTTGCAGTGCTGCCCCCTAGAGGTCAACTTGTAATCTGTCTCGCATCTCTCTTCCCAGAGTCCAAACCCTTCCCTCACATTCAGTGTCAAGACTCATGATCGTGTGTACTACATGGTGGCGCCCTCACCAGAGGCCATGAGAATCTGGATGGACGTCATCGTAACAGGGGCGGAAGGATACACTCAGTTCATGATTTAGATGTTGTCTGCCAACAGAGGAGGAACGTGTGCAGATTAAAAACTGCCGGACTTGCTCCACACTCACAGACTTTAGTTTGCTGGTTTTAGTATTTACCACCTCATGCTGGATTCATCGTATTTTTTTATTTGTTTTCTTGTCTTATTTGTTTTTACGATCTAATTTTCTGATCTTATTTTAATGCACAGTGTTGATGCTTCTCAGCTGCCTTAGTGCTTTTTAACGCAACATGAACTTGAACCTGGCAGCCCAGATGATGGAATGGAGCACATATCCAATAATTACAAATTCTAGTGTGTGTGTGTGTGTGTGTATGTATGTATGTTTGTGCCTGTTTCTTGTGGGTCTTTTCTGTCTGCTGTATGTGTGTGTGTTCTTTCTGTGTTTTTCAAATGTCCCCACAGGGATGGTAAAAAGGGTGCACACACCTACATTGTGGGGACCAGCCAGTGTTGTATGTGTGTGTGTGTGTGTGTGTGTGTGAAGATAGCACGTGTTATATGATATTCAGTGCCAATATGCCACTTTGTGTGTGGTCTGTTTGTTACCTTGTCTACAGGACCTCAGGGACACACACACTATATTCATAAACAGTTGCCCAGCTGTTCTGCCAAAGATGATAACACACTGGCCACATGCTGCAGAGTTTATGTATAGATGCATGTGGGTGTGTTGTAATGCCTTCAGTTCTGTTATACTGATGCCTTTATACTCGATATGATAATTAAGCAGAGGTGCTAAAAGACATGCAGACACTTGCTGTTATATTCATGGATTTGTGAATTTGTGACTGAAAGCTGTTTTAACACTGCAGTTGTTCATCATAACAGCCTCTGAAACGCTAAAGCTGCGTGCGGTTCGTAATCCTTGCAGTATCACAGAGATTCCAAAGATTAAATGCCACATATTCATATGTTAAAATCTAGCACACAGAAAAGAGAATTTTAGATACGTTTTATAATTTTTAAATCATGTTTTATTAAGTGCATGTATAAATTTAAACATAGACTTTATTCCGTGATTTTTAGCCCATTTTCAGGCTATAATTACGTATGTTTGGTTTGCAGAAAACAAGACGTCATCAGAAAACCATTAAACCTGAGAAATTTGCTTCTGCTTAAAATGTTTCTTCTGATTTTACTTGTAGTTAAACCTTCATTACAACATGTTTTCTCAAAGGTTGCGTGTTTTTGTGCAAATCCAAGCATATTCATTTTGATGTCAAAATCCTTAGTTTCACTACGACCGGCAGGGGGCGACAGCCATCTGATACATGCAAGTCTTAAGACTAGGAATAAGCCAGAAGTATTTTATGCGGTTCTAAAAAGCTTGTTAATACTTCTTTGTGAAAGATAATTATGCTTTAAGCTTTAATGCATGCGCTTTTATTTTTGCATACAGAATAATAAAGCAGATGTATATTTATAACGACTCGTGTGCACGATGATTTTGATGTAAAACTGCTGTGCTCTTGGTTTGATGCTTTTCTGAGTGTAGTCATCTTGCCTCGCTCGGCTCAGCCAAACAAGTAACGCTGGACAGAAATCAAATGTAGGATTAAGCAATAACAGGACGGAAAGTAGATTCCCATTGATTACTATAAACTCTTCCGGTTTTCCAAAAAGCAAATGATAAACAGACAGTCCATAAAAAGCAGATGGAATATTTACGCATGCATTTTATACGACCCCGCAAACTCACAACGCGCATGCGTGTTTGCTCTGTTGAACCCTCCAGGTATGTTCTCATTTCTGCGTGTATGGTCTTGCTGGGATTAGGGTGTATGACCTCATCCTTTTAATGATTAATGTCCTATATTTGGTTTTCTTCTTTGTTGGGTTGCTATGCACGAGATACTTCAATAGGAAGTTTCAAACTCGAGCTCAAAAAAAACAAACATTTTGTCACTTTTTTTAGCGCACGTTTTGTTTGGATTACGGCGTTCCCAATAAAACACGATCCGCCCTTATTTTAACCTCTCGGGTCCTTGTTACAATATGAGTTAAATAAGAATAGTAACTTTATATATAAAGTAAGACATACACAAAACACGAGTATAGTATATGGTATAATATATATGCTCTTCATATATAGTTTATATTTAATAATACAAGGTAAGCAGCCAATCAGAGTGATCTCTGACCGACTGACCAACGAGCTCCAAAGCCGAGACAACATCCTGAATCAGCCGAAAATCGTCGACCGTCGACGGGGACCGATTACAGCAAACGGTGCAAAACACACCGGGAGAAAGAAAGCTGACCGACACTTAAAAACTGCCCGACGTTGGCCGACCGTCAGCTTGTTGTTTCCCGGGTTTGAGATACATGAGAGAAACCGCGGAATGACACATTTAGGCCTTAACAGACTCTACTTAAGTAATATGCAAACGCTTCCGGCTGCGAAAACAGATCACTCGCATTGTCCTCTAAAATGGGTCTGAAGACTTTCGTAATGCACTGTAAGTATAAGATGCTTTTGTGTTTGTTTATGTTTTTTACATTGCTAGCGTAAAAAGTAATTTTACTGCTTTTTTTCAGGTGAACTTGTAGGCATGTGGATCAGCACACTGAAGAGAAGCTTGCTGGGTAAGTTAGTTAAACTAGACATGTTTATTATGGTAATACTAAGGTTGTTCTAAGATGTTCCCTGTTTTAAGAACGTTCCCTCACTGCGAGGGTCTGGTTTGAACTGACTGCAGGTCTGCAAGTACACTTGACCCCAAACCTTTGTTTCTGTGGCAGCCGTTTTTGATGGGTATACTCAGTGAGGGAGGGCCACAGATAGTGTACTTGTGGTAGGGGTGTACTTTCGCTCCACCCCTGTATGTGTTCATGGTGGTCCACACATGGGGGTATACTGGAGGGCCCCAGCTGGTGTGTCCAGCTGTGGTGTCAGATAAGCCTTTTCCTGTCCTGTCTTGTATGGGGCTACTTTTGATTGATGTCTTTTTTGTGGAGACAGATTCAGTGATTATAATACCAGCGGACGATCTGTGCTGAGCTGAACTTTTATAATATATCATTGTTAGCATTTAAAATTAGAACTTTCAGTCATAAATATAAATACATTATATATATATATATATATATATATATAATACAAATCTATAATATATAAATATACATATATAAATGTATGTATATAACTCTATTTATATAAACTCACATACATGTCCAATTCATATGCTCATAAAAAAGTGACCCAGATTTGAGAATTCGCCATAATTTTACAGTAAAACCTGAAATATTTGCTGTTCACATTAGTCACAAAAAACAGATCCGTGTCACATGTAAACGGGCCATATTTAGCAGCTGTGTGAACACAGTTATACAGATTTATGACTCCTTGTAAGTTTTGCTTCTTGAGATCATGTGACCTTCAGGCTCCATGTCAGCGGCAATGATGTGAAACCCAGTTTTGACCAATCACGAGCAAATAACCGTTCCATGCTTCATTTATATTCATTGAACCATGAAAGGGGTCCTGCTGAGGGGTTCTGTTGTCAAAGCAACATTAGGCGTCACATAATGTCTACAACCGTGCCTGTAAAAGGATGGTTCAGCATAATCGCGTTAGAGATTTATTGTTTGCCCTTTATCTTCATTACTTCCTGCCCTCTCTCCCCGTCTCTCTCTCCAGAGCGAGAGATATAACAATGTTAAGTTGACAAAGCAGATCAGGGTAAGTAATGGCGTATTGATCAGATTCATTTTTAAAATGTAACTTCCTCAGGGGGCTTTTCCCCTCAACACAACGCTTGGGTTCAGATAGTGGCTGAGTGACTGTGGTGTATTTGTGGCACCTTAAATATGACATATTTACAAGACACAGGACAACAAACTCAGCCATGGTTCAACCAAAAATAAACATCTACCCTAATGCCGCATGCTGTTTCAAACCTGTATCACTTTCTTTGGAATACAAAAGGAGAAATTGAATACGTACAATGCACACAATAGTAACCCCGGCTATCAAAGACTTAAAAGGATAAAAGGCACAATAAGAATAGCAAAAAGCAGGCCAATGACCTGAGATATATTTCATGTGTTCTGAAGCCACATGTTCAAAGCTGCAAATCTCTGTTTGAACCATTCAAATGCAGGTTACTGTATGTACATTACATATATTGAAGTCAAAAGAAGTGAAACTGACATTTATCAAAAAATTGGACCCAACAGCTCAAATTATTCATCATTATTATAAATGTACCATTGCGAATCGAGGTAAGGGGGATGTTTTGAACACTGATCTGTTATGTACTTGCTCAGTAAGTGATTTTTGTTTATTTTTAATTTAAAAAAGTTACCAATTGCAGCTTTAAAGAGCAGAAACAAAGAATTAACAAAAAACTCTCTCAAATCTCTTTCATATATGCACATATTTACTTGAAACATAGCACGTAAATTGTATGGACCATTTTTTAAACTACTTTTTAACAGGAAAGGGCTGTGAACACTTTCAAAAACTCTTGTGTGTTCCAAAAATGAAATGAAGTCTGATTTCGGATGAGTGAGTGAATGATGACAGAAGTTTTTAGGTGAACTATTTCACATGCACATGCAGTTTTCACGTGCACGCTCACTGAACAATGTTACTTTCTCGTCCTGTTTTAGAGATGGAAGACCTTGTTTCCACCACTCAGCTGGAATTAATTATACATGTAAAGTTTGTGATGCGGATATATTATTGATGGTAATGGAACAGCAATAATGAAACAAGCTAGGAATGAAACAACAGCTAAAAGAAATAGAAATGACATCATCCTTTAGGGACTGAGTTTTTGTAAGCAATATATAAAACACAGAAAAGGAAATGAAAGGGTGTGTTACTCTCGCAAGGGTGTAGCAAATAAAATAAGTGTGAGAAATGAGATTTGAGTCTCACAAGAGTGTGTGTGTGTGTGTGTGTGTGTGTGTGTGTGTGTGAATTTGCACAAACTCACACTGCACCATTCTCACTCCAATCAGTGTCCCCAAAACTCTTCGTCGGCCTCACATGCCCCACCCCCCAGCCCCACCTCCAACTCTCATTGGATGACCTACTGAGGTTGCCATGGAGATTTGTGTAGTAGGGCAAGCGTGTGAAACGAAGGGTGCAAATTGTGAATGGCCGAACCAATGTGAAATACTTTGATATGCACAAATAAACAAACACAAATTTCAAATCACACCATGTCAGTTTATTCAGAGATGGAGGCGAACCGGCAGTTACTATTCCTAATTTCTTCTCCTTCATTCCTTGCGGAATTTCCCATGGGTTTCCTTCTTTTTGAGAGGCTATTGAACGGAAACAAGGAGAAAGAGAGGAAGCAGGGAACACGAGAGATATTAGAGGTCTTTTTTTTCTGTATCAGGTTATCTGTCAACAAAAAGCAGTTGAACAGGAAAATCAGGGAGTGTATTTCACAACATCAAGTACAGACAAAAGTTCGGTCTTGGATAGCAGGCGAACACTTGTGAAGTTTTAAGCAAGCGCCTCCAGTTACCCCTGGAGATGCAGGAGCGAGTGTTTCTAAAAGAGAAAAAACATAAGCAAGTGAGACCACTGCTGGGATTTTAAAGCTGAAGTGTGTCATTTTTATGATGTTAAAACGTGTTCTCATTTTTAAGCCATATAAGCAAGCCAAACTTAAGTTGACTTACATTGTTTGTATTTATGCATTTAGCAGAGGCTTATATCCAAAGCGATGCATTTTATCAAACCCACAACATTTGCGCTTATGCAATACTCAACCAATTGCACTACAGTAACACAACCGAGTTTGGGGGTGGGGCTATCTGTTCGTCCGACCAATGTAACAGTACAGTGTCTGACAAACCTGTTCGAAAACAATCATAATTTTTTCAATTTTTAATAACGACAGTGGCGCTGAAATGACACGCTTTTTAAATCTGAGGGAAAACGTCAGAGGAATGCTGCACTTTGTTACTGTTCAGTGTTTATACATTGTCTGTTTCTGAATTATTTAGCTGTTAGGATATTAGCATAATTAGCGTGCTCATACAGCAGCCCACAAATGCAGCGCACAAACATGGCTTCTATCACTCCGTACAGCCATTTGACATTTGGGGGTCACTTAAGACAATCCTTCACTCAGTGATGAAGTAGAGCATTCTTTCTCTCTCTCTCTCTTTCACTTGCTTGTATAAGTGCACTCTTGTGTATCTTCTCTCTGTCTCTTTTTGTAATTAAATTCAACAACTCCACCCAAGCAGAGCCCTTCCTAAATGGATCGTACTAGTTACACTCAAACCATTTCTTTTTTTCTCTCTATCTCTCACTCAGAGACACACACACGCACACACACCGTACTTAACAAAATTACACCCCCCTGTTTCACCATGCAGGGTCCAGAAGTCAGCACCCAATATAGCCCCAATTTCCAAAATGTCTAAAATGCATAAAATCACAGATTAGTGTGACATAATAATTCAAATGACTGATAATAAAGATGCTGTTGTGAGAAAATGCTAAAAAATGAAACCCAGGTATTTTTTTGTAGCTAAACCGCTTGTACAAAAATTGACTGTTAAAAATGCTACCTTTCGACCTATAATGAGAAATTGAAAATGAACCAGGATATTTTTACACGCAGTATTACCCACGGCGAGTCTTTTCTTTTACCTTGTACAGAACATGGTTCGCGAATTGCCACACTAATGATTCTGTGTCGTGCGCTGGTTTTGGAACAGATTCTGAGCTTATTAAATGGTCCCTCTGAGCCCCCGCGGGAGTCAAGACAGTTAGAACCCTAGAGTTCCCCATCCAGCTCCAGGTGTCAGGAGAGGCTAATGAGAATACGAGCTCAGGGCTCAGCAGGTTAATCCACCCCCTTCCGCCAACCACATGCTAACTGTCTGAATGAGCCAACACGACATCCAATCTACAGCTCAATGTATTCTACACCTGCTGTGTAAGTCAGGCTTTTATACACAGTGTTGAAGGTTTACAGTGTAAACAAAGTGTAAAACTGTCTCTTTTCATTTATAGTGCACAAAAAGTACTATAGTATTACCACAGTGTTTTGGATATGGTAGATCTATGAGTGTTCCTGTAGCACAACTGGTAGAGCATTGCGTTAACAGCATAAAGGTTGTGGGTTCGATTCCCAGGGAACACACATACTGATTCAATGTATAACGTAAACGCGCTGTGAGTCACGTAATGTACATTGTAACGTACATTGTAACATGGTATTAACCATTGCTTTACTACAGTATATCCATTGTTGGTAAATAAACCTTGTTTGTTTACCTCTCATTCTCTCACTCTGATCACACTCCCCTCTCAATCACAGAATCAGGTCTTTGAAAACTGGGGCATCTCACCATTAGTCACACACACGCGCACACACACACACACACACACACTCCTACTCAGCTCAGCTTATGCATACATCACTGTGTCATGTTTTTGCTTCCCCGCACACACAGATAAAACTCATTTTAAAGGGTAATGGCAGATATGGCCGACCTTATTACAACACGGTTATGGCTAATGCAGAATTAATTCTTTAAACCGTGATGGTTAATAACTGCACACACACACACACACACATTTCTCCAGTGTGAGGATGATATCAGAGGTTATGGTGTTACATAAGGGTTTATATAAGAAGCCACAGTGCAGCGAGAGAGCTATTCAGTGAAAGTGAATGTTTCTCTCTATCGTTACTGTGGGGACTGCACCAAATCCCCCTTTCATACACACACACACGGTTTCATATTTAATGAAGACATTCCATAAACGTGATGTTTTTTATACTATACAAACTGTATATTCTGTCCCACACAAACCGTACCCCGAAACCCATTTTTTCATTTGAGGGGCATTTTTTCCCCTCAAAATCTCCCCACAAGGTCAAAAGGCACTGGTTTTACTATACTTGTGTATATATATGTATATATGTAATATATATAAATGTCTATACTAGACTTACATTTGGTCCCCAAAATGTAGTAACCTTAGTAAATACCATGACCACACACACAACAGGGCCGTGTGGGGCAGCTTGGCCGGGCTCAGATGTTAGCTGTTTTTAATTGCAAAGATGCAAAGAACATCACCTTTTGGCAGCCAGTCACAGTCTGCTGGACTGGGATTTAAATCCCCCGTGAGGGAGAAGAGCACGGGTGTGGGTTCATTGGGCCACGGGAGGCTACGTGCTGAATTCGGGTGACAAAGGAAAGCGTTTGCAGCCGAGGAAAATTACGGCTTCCATTGACATACATCTGTTAGTGAGACAGTTTGAGGATGTAAAAGAAGTGTGTGCAGGGAATACAAACAAGGGCAGTGCTCAATTTAGTGCCTGTTCATTAAGGACATGTGGATAGAGACGTTCCGGCTAACAGGGAATGCTCACAGAAGGTTGGCTAACGTTCAAAGTTGTCAAAAACGTTCATGTAATGTTCTTACATAAGTAGAGCGTTTTATATTATATATATATCAAAAACATTATTCTTATATAGTTGTTAGTGTAACTTTTTAAACCTTACAAAATTTAAGGAATGTTTGAATAACGTTCTCAAAACTATATGTCAGTAATGTTAATGCAATGTCTAAAAACTGGACATTTTAAACATTCCTAGAATATTCAAAATGAAGTTTTCAATGTTTTGGTACTTAATGGAAATGTTCTTACAACCTAAAATTGTTAGCTGGGATAGATATGTTTGTGTGTGTGTAAATGATGCACACATTCATACTTGAATATCTGCCTTCTGTGGTTTTATTTGTTAATTAAAGAACGATTCAAAGGAGCAATACACATCAGAGGACTTTCTGAAGAGGAAATGTCTTACAACTTACATATAAAATGAAGATTTTTCTAAAAAACAGAGTAAAAAATAGGTTGCTGAGAATAGTGGGTCAACAAAAACAAAACCTCTTTATTTGGAAGCCCAGTCCAAATCTGAGAACTCCAGCGGAATGTCCACATAGGGGAAGACAATTTACTGATGATGTCATTTGTAGAGCTGTGAGCAGGCATATTAAACAGACCTGTGCATTGAGTGATGTCATGCTACATTCAAAAATATCCAGCTCAGTATGTCAAGTTAGTGAAAGGGGTACAAATTGCTGTGAGAAAATGGGGTTGCCCATGATCCAGTTTATTTCCCCAAAAGACAAAACAAGCAGTGCACACATATCCACAGTGAGGTCACAGGGAGGTCCTTATCATATACAAAAGAGTAAGAAACGTGAAGATTCAGTAATAAGAAATATTCTCGTACCAATAGTAAGTCACATTGTAGGATTATGATACAAAAGTGTCTCAAACAAAAGGCTGTGTTCCCTGATCCAGTTTGAGTGTACAAGACTCCAAGCAGCTTTCATTAGGTGGGTCCGAAGTGCTTGTTCTGGCTTCATCTTGCATCTTGCAATTCTCCAAATTCCTTATATTTCGCAAAATCTTGGAGAGATAAAGATTGCAGCTGCATTTAACACAGTGCTAGGGGCTTATGGGAGGAACGGCCAAAAATTCCCACAGCTTCTGATTTGAAGGTTCAAGGAAGTTCTCCAAATAAGACGCTTTTTTGGTATTGAACCTTCTGAGAATCAGTATTCTTACCATTTTAAGCCCTTTTTCAAAGGCTGGTAAACAGAAAACAGAACAAAAATCAAGCTTACATTACTATGAATGTCATGGGTTACATATTGCAGGGCATTCTACAAAGGTCTTAATTACAATGTGTGTAATGTGACAAGAAAATCACAAAATGTGTTTTAAAAATACAAAGAAACTCAGAGAAAGTTAAAATCAGTATAAAAGTAGTTCTCAGTAAATGGGTGAAATCAAAGTCTAAGTTGATTGCTTCATATCAGAAACGTTTGTTTTGGCCTAAAGCTCTAGGTGAAAGATTTGTTTTGTCAGAAACATCTGATGAGCCTCCAAGCTCTCTACTTCCTGCTTTGTGTGGCGGGAGTGCTCTTGTTGCCAGAGCGACGGACAGGAACCTTAGAGACAGGGATTCGAGTGCGTGGTGGGGCATCAGTCTTTTTAGAGGGGGTGGTGGAAGTGGGGCTAAGACTGGAAGACAGCGCTCCTTGGCTAGAGGAATGTGATGGAGGAGTTTGTCTCACACTTATGGGGATCTTGGAATCTCGAGGTAGGCTTGTGCTGCCTTTCATCGAACGGAAGGAGGAACTAGAGGAAGACGAGCATTTTGGGGAAGGCAGGTTAATTTTTAGATCACCTGTTGATTTTGTTGGCGAGCTGACGTCGTCGTCGGACCCAGCAGCACTAGGACTGTCAGGATCGTAGAGGTCGTAGAGGGCATCTCCAGAGCAGCTGTCCTTCATAAGGCCGTCCCGTCGAAGGAAGCTGCTGTCCTCATCCTCCGGTCCAGGTGTTGGAGAGTCCCAGTAACCTTCGTCACTGGGTGGAGCATCCTGGATATCCTTCTCGACAGGGGGTGGGGAAGGACGTGCGGGCTGCTGTTTTGCCATCTTACTGCAGCCACTCACAGGAATTTTACTGAGGCCCAGTGCCTTCACCGGTGGTGGCCTCTTCTCCAGGCGAGTTGGCACGTGATGCAGGCCAGGCTCTATGCGACGTAGGGCTGGGGAGTCTTCACCCTTCTGGGGCAACATGTGCCAGAGACCCTGCATGTCTGCATCATCAACACCTTCAGGGCTAGCCATCTCTTCTCCTCCACCCATGTAGGCAACAACCCCACTGCCCTGTGGCTTTTTAGGGGCCGCACGTGCTCGTTGGTGGGCTGGCATATAGCAAGATGCTTGTATGGATGAAATACTGACCTGAGGAGGAAGTGGAGGCTTGGCAGGAGAGCATCGCTCAGAGTTTGGCCCAGCTCCACTTAGCCTGTGACCCATACAACCTCCACCACTGCTACCAGTTCCACTGCTAGTGGCACTTCCCCCATTCCCAGAATCCTCTTCTGGGTCAGCGATGATGTCACCACAGCCTGTTAAAGAATCAAAGCTTTTAAGAGACGTAACATCATTAAACATAGAGCATAAGCGATCGACAGATTGTTCAGATGGTGGGTCGGCTGTGCTGTGTTCCATCGGAGGGGTCAAAGCACATGTTGGAATGGAGGAAAGGTGTGCTGAGCTGCTGTGTTTATCATACTGAAGCACTCCTGTCTGGACTCGTAGTGGAGAAGGAGCTGGAGACTCCTCAATTACTGGATGTTGTTGTGAAAGAGAAGGACAACACTTGCTAAACTCCACTTCATTAGTAGCCTGTAATTCCTGCCTAGGCATTTCCTTCCATTGTCCAGCGTCCCCTGGGACAGTACTCTCCTCAAACACTTGCAGCAGGGGCTCAAAAGTGAGAGTCTTGTCCTTCTCTGTTTTCGTGTTGTCAGAGCAAGTAGAAAGATCTCCCTCCCTTACCTCCTTGGTCACCTCCTGCATTTCACCTGGCTTCCGGCGCCAACGCATGCTGCTGAACAGCCCTTTCAGCCCACGTCCGCGGCGTCCTACTGTAGTACCCCCATCTCCTGCGCGGCTGCCGCTACGGCGCAGTAGAGAGAAGAAGCTGAACGACTTGGTGATGCGAAGGGGGGCGGTGGACACACCATCTGGTGATCCGGCGTGGAGCTGGTCACTGCTGGCAGATTCCTCTTTCCTGTGGCCGTCAAGCTCTGAGGGAGTGTCCGTTATTAAGCCATCATGGGTTTTGCTCCTAACAAGTTCCAGCGGCTTGTCAGTGGCTTTACCGGTCCCCTCTCCTTTGTTCCTGACTGAGAAGATGCTTGGCATACTGCTGCCGGACTTGCGCTTGCCAAACAGCTTGAAGGCAGCTTTGTTCAGCTTTCCCGGAGGCTGGGGGTCGCATGGAGGAGGTTCACTGCATTCCGTCTGTACCTCCATCTCTGCAGCTGTGTCTACTGCTTTTTTAAACCCCCGTTTATCTTTCTGCGCTCTTCCCCCTTTATTTTACCCCGTCTCTAACTGCGTCTCTCCTTCTCGCTCTCCGCTCCTGTCACTGCCTGCGCTTGTTGGTGTTCTGTCTCTCTCGCTCTCACTCTCTCACTGGTGGCTGCACCCGACAGTCTCTATGGTAACTAGGAGGGTTAAGCCTCTTTCGTCAGCGCTGGAGGCAAGCCAACGCTAAACTCTCCGCCCCCTCAGTTCGCCCCCTTCCATACACACACCCTCATCCCCCACACTGCAAACATCACATATTCTTCTGCTGTTTCTTACCTCAACTATTCTCTCTTGCCTTGCTGAATAGACATGTGATATGCATCTATGTGCAAGCTGGAAAGAACGCATGTATTGCGACGTCATTGTTATTGTCATTGTGTGTACACATGAATGCACGTGTATGAGTATGTCTGTGTGTGTGCGTGTGTGTAACCGATAAGCAGCCTATTTCTGGAAGTTCTGAATGTCACTTTATCTTTTTACTCCTGTAACAGATCACAAATGTTGCAATGACATCACAGATTTGTTTGGAAATGCGATGAAATGGTATATAGAGAGCAATCATCTAAACGCAAAACATGAAAAATATAAATGGTAATGAGCCAACGAAAATCCCCCTCAGATGAGACGGCTCAGACCAAACATGGACTTGAGTCGTGGCTGCAATGTCTGTACTCAGGATTTTAGGAAAAGCTGCTGAATTACAAGTATGAAGGTATAATGCGGATTTAGCTAAACATGTCTTAAATATGCATGCACGACAAACCCTTAAAATGGGTCAAAGAAATGGCTGATGAAATTTAAATTAGATTAGACGCTGGTGGTCCTCACCTGTTCCAGGCCGTCTGGAGTGGTTGATCATGTTCAACGTGCTTTTCAATAACACACAGTCCATCTGCCTCCAGCATATGGGCCCAGGGGGACTCCTGTTACCACACTCCTCTACTGTTATAAAAAACAGAAGCTATTAGTTCTACTTTACACCAATTGTGCGCAATAGTAGCTAAACAACTGAAAGCTTTTGGGTTTTCTTTTTGTAGTGGTTGAAACACACACCGCAACATTTGGTAAGGAACCCTATGTGCTACAAATGAGAAAACAGCTTCCTTGATGTGACAGAGATAATAAACAAAGTTTATTATCGGAGTTGCCAGGATGTTTAGAGCGATGAATTTTAATGACTGTGTATTTTGTGGGTGTGTAGTTGTGCTTTGTGTACGTGTAGGTTTGTATATTTCTTCATTCCTGGAAATTCCGATTTCATAATTCTCAGTACCTTGATCGTTTCAGGTTATCCGTGACTGTGAGAATACTAAACAGAATGTAAACAATCATGAAGGAGCTAAAGAATATCTACCATCCATCTGCTTGTTTATTATTTATTTCTTACACCATTTCTAAAAGTTAAAATCTGTAACTTTTTGGGATTAAAAATGAACAAAAATCAATTATTGTGCGAGTACAGATCAGTGTTTGAAACGGGCTCTTTACCTTACCCCAATTTGCAGCGTTAAGTTTATAATGATTTATAACTGTTTGGTATAATTTACCGGAAAATGTCTGTTCGGCTTTATCTGACATCAACATACGAAGTATGTTGAGTAACCTGCAATTTTATGTTTCAAACAGAAATGGCAGTAGAGAGGCAGAAGTTACAGATTGCAGCTTTCTATATGTATAAACAGCCTGAATGAAAACTCTATGAAGTAAATGTACCCATCCACCCACTCATATTTGAACACGGTCTTCCAGCTCACTGACATAAAACAGTGTCTACATTCATACAATGTTGAGGGGCTCTTCATCTGAGCATGAAGTGTCTGTGGAAAGGTGAGCTACCATGCAGCCATTTCAGCGAGGTCGAATCTTCCTGGCGTCTGAATCGTCTTCAGTTCCAGGTTCATTACGCTGGACCAAAACCTCCCACCTGTGTTTGCCATTTCTGTCAGCGGCCTCTGGGGCACGCTGGGTGGAATGGGTTGTTTCTCTGGGTCAGTTTGGGTCTGTGACACTTGTTTCACACTATCTGGGCCATGGCAGGCTTTTCTGCTTGAGACTTCAGTGACTCTGCAGTTGTTCGGTTTTTAGGCTCCACCTCAGTGGATAAACACAGTGATTATTTTCCCCCTAGTGTGAGTTTCTTGTTGCTGCCAAGGGCAAAACTCTAGGACACTTGCAAACTGGGACACTTGGAATAGAATAGGGCTGTACTGTTTGTGACTAAGGGCGTGTTGTCTGTGCTCCACAATGCCCATTATCTTCGAGCTAAAAGAGCACAGGTGCGTGCAAACTCTTCAGATCTCCAGACGCCCTTATCGGTGAGTTTGTCAACGACGGACTAGATCAGGCACATCAATAATGACAGAGTTTAAAGCCAATAACAAATTATCTAATGAACTAAGACATTTAGTTACCAATAAAACACAGAGTACACTCTGCTCCCAACTGTTTAATCTTCCCACATATACTGCGACAGTTCAAGTACTATTGCCTTGTCATACATAATGTAAAAACACAGCTGTTTGTTAACAAAGGTTGAACCCCCCTCCCCTCCTTGTCCCCCAAGGTTTTTCTCAGTAGCAATTTCTCCCCCAGAGGTAACCACATAATGAATTAATATGGACCACTCAAAATTTCAAATATACCAATTACATTAATTGCAAATATCCTTTCAATAAATTACAATATTAACAATTGAAAAACTTAACTTCAAAAGTTTTTATTTTTAATAAATAGAATTTGTGTTTATTGCAGCAGTGGTTGATAATAAGTAACAATAATTAAACTATTCAATAATGAAGCTGCCCTAGTAAATGTATGTAAGGATATTCTTTGCCCTTTGTTTAAGATGAGTTTCGATGTTGGATGTGTAGTGAAATGATCTTACCCACTGTGTTATAACCACCAAATCCAATGGGTTTTTTAATGACCATCTCTACTTCATATTCTGTATAATTCTCACAGCAACCCTTGAAATACATATCAGAAACATCACCACTTCAACATGCATCATAATCAAGGTCACAGGTGCACCTAAACAACTCGTAAGGCCCACATGGATATGTTGCTTTCTGCACACACATCAAAAAACATTGGGTCATTGTTGGGTCATTGTTGGGTCAAGTAGCGTAGTGTTTTAACAGTATTAATGATCAGTTCAATGGATTATTACTTAGATCTAATACGCAAAACCAGAGAGTAGACATATTTCACACCAATTTAAAGACCCTTTCACACCGAACACAAAACACTGGCTTTTGTGTTTGTCGATTCACACAACAGGCAGTTGCTTAGGGCCATATTTGCATGGATTAGTACTAATGCCTGTTTCCTCCAGTGATCCTCCTTCAGCCAGTAATACAGGTCTCAAGGGTCCAAGACCCAATTATTATCCTAGGACATGCTTACAAACACAAGACGTTTGATGGATAAATACTTAAATCTGTCAGTGTGATAAGAGACAGCCAAGCAGGGGTGGTATGGCTAGTTTTCCACAGAAAGAACCATTCCTAGCGCTAAAACATTTTAAGAGACATTTTACACTGACCCTGGGCCTCCATTCTTAATTCTCTTCATTCACACATGATCTGTTGTAAACAGAACTAGCATGTCTTAGTACATGCTAGGTAACAAACACCGTTAAGCCAAAGGTACCAAGATGACTATTCCAGTAGGTATTTTAAGTTGAAAAAATACCCACAATCCCTTGAGCAACACAAGGAATTTTTGTTTCTCTTTCGACTTCTAAAAAAATTTGTTAAATCTGAAAGATGAAGGAATAATAAACTTTGATTGACATTCAGAATTTAGCTAAATGCAAACATAAAAATTTCGACTGGGTCAGTGGTTTTAAAACAGAATTTTGACAATACTATAAAGGCATGTTTTTTAAAGAACTGTAGTATAGTTCTTTAAAGCCATAACAGGTGATTTGAGGTGATTTCTCTAGATGGTGTCTGCATTACTTAGTAACTTTAGCTCTGACTTAAAAGTCAATGCAGGGACGCCTAGACAAAAGCAACTGACATTTGACAGTAAACAAACATTACCAGTAAAGTTCAGAGTTTACCAAAATTAATAATTATTGATTGAATAGAGTTTAAGGCCACAGGCATTGGGTCTCTTTTTGTTCTGTGCCGTCGGTCATTTTGTTTGTGACACTGACAGATTGCTGTAGGTTTTGTCAGATTAAAATCCTACATGATTTATTGTTAGCTCACATAATCACCTATAAGGATGATAGGAAGATATAAAATGACCCTTGACCTCACATTAACCTCCTGAGTTCCTAACTGACCCATCTAACCGACCAGATGGCACATGGAGTTCTTCTACAGTCATGCCTCATTCTAAACATCATTAATCTTCCC
>JAZGTJ010008584.1:0-20761 GCA_036877575.1 Botia almorhae
TAAATGTAAATTTACCAATACACATTCACCTTTTGTGTGGTCCAATCATGTTGCTAGCTGCTGCTGCTTCTGTAGCCTTCGTCTTTCTCTGCTATTGATGTGCCGTCTAATATGGCACCCTGTCTAATAAAGAAACACAGGACATTGATGAATCATTTGTCAGACTCATCTGTTCCTACTCTGCCTACATTCTTCTCACATGGGCGAGTAGAATGAAGCACTCTCTGTGAGTTTCCCCAGGGGGACTTAAATTATGCACAGATATTGTGGGTTCTGGATGGCCCTGCATCAATACACAAGTGTCTGTTGATTAAGGAACATTTTTTAAGGTGACCAAATCCCATTGGTCACCCCACATCACTTGATTGTTCTTTACGTGGTTGCAGGAAATCATCTTGGGCTTTAGGCAGTTGAATGCCAACAAAGCAATGGGTCTGTTTTGTTAACTTTAGGCTGGTGAAGGTGCAGTCATGATTTTGGATGTATCTGGTTAAGGCAGTTGAAAACCGCAGGTGTCTTAGGCTGGTTTTAGCTTTATAAGAGTCCTTGGTAATTATGTGCAGCTAATGATGACCATCAGTTGCTGGCGTTGGTGTTTCAGCCGTGATTGGATAATCTCATGGATGCCAGGCCCCAACAAATAGCCACTGGTATCAAGACGACAAGTCTTCTACTTGGAAGCGTCTGTATGATTTTGGCATGTCATATTGTGTGACATCATGCACAAAACTTAAAATCAAACAGTTAGTTTTAACAGTAGTTAAAACTTAAAATCAAACAGTTACCTCAACTGTCATGTAATGATGGGTTGTGAGTCTAATGATAGGGTAACCAACAGTGAATGTCTGTGCTGACACCGTGAGGGATGTGTTTAAATGTGCGTAGCCACAATTGTGTGCTTAAGAAGAATTATTCTTTCAGTGAACTATACTTAAATAAGTACAGAATGGCTTTGGCACTATTTGCCGTCACACCTGTTGTTCAACATTACTGTTGGGTGCATCACATACAGTAATTCCAGATGGCCAATTTTGAGGTTCATTTTCTACATCAGATTCTTTTATGGCTGTGTAATGTTCATCTAATGATCTTAATTTCTTAGCTGTGAATTTGCTACTCTAATGGGTTCTGTTATCTTCATCTTGTCTTTTGTGCAGTTTTGGATTATCTCCAACATTATGTTATTATAAAACATTACGTTGATTCGTTTAGTATGTTAGTTCTTATGGCTTTGTTATCTGAGTGCTGATTGGAGAACGATGTGCATTCATTGTGTAAGCGAACACCACGACTGTCAGGCTGTCTGATGACGACACTGCCACCCAGGAAGAAAACATCTGACTCTTATGTTGTAGCTAAAAATAGAGCTTTTGAAAGGGACACATTTGCCCATATTTCCCTAAAAGTTAAATTTCCACACATATTTTAACAAATATAGACACAGATTTTAAGCAGAATGTTCTAGTGTTGTTGCCATAATGCCCAGTCTTAAAATCACTGTCTTTTAATAGTTTAAGCTGTATAATAGCATAATGAATGCATAATGTATTTCCTAGCTTTTAACCTTAAGCATAAAACATGTTATTCTCGCTAAAATTGTTCTGTTTGTTAATGTGTAAAGTAAGTTTTAACCTAAACCCGTATATTTCTGTGTTAAAACTCAGTTAACCATATGTTGTTATAGCATTTCTGTAACAAATCTGGCAGAGCATGCTGCTAGCAACAACAAGGTCATGGTTTCGAATCCAATGGAATGTACATAGTCATTGAATGCACTGTATGCCAAATACAGAATACAGAGATGTGAATGTTGCTGTCAGGGTATAAAATAATTTTGTATGCTATTACTTTCTGTTTGGAACCCTCTTGGTACCCTCCCAAACATGAGCTTCTTTAGAAATGTCGTTTTGGTTGTCAGTGATCAAGCATGATATTTTTAGTTCTGTTGAATCACAAACAAACAAAACTCCCCATAACTCTGCAGCTGTCCCAGATAGAGAGTCTCCTCTCAGTTGTGTTGATGGCATCAGTGGGGAGTCATCCCTGTGGACCTTAAATGGTTTCTGTGGAGGAAAGAACAAGGGGCTGTCAGCACCCTGGATGCTGAAATTCTCTCTCTCACTGAGAAATGCACTCTCTCTCTCTCTTTCTATATGGAATGTTACAGGCTGAAACTGGCTGGCATGTCTGCTTACAGCACTAAACAATATACAGAATACAGAGAAGAGCTGCTTCTCAAATGATGTACTACACACTATGCACTTAAACTTTAAACTGTATGCACTTGGACACCTTCTCCTTTAATTTGTTATGAACAAAAATGAGGCTGTGAGGGGTTTCAAACATTAAGCTAACACAACAAAATTAAATACAAAAAAAGTTTATACAAAAGACATTTTTTGGCTGAATAATCAATGGCCTTGCTTTTGTTTGCATTTGATAAAGTAGGCCGTCTGCCTTGACTAAGGTGCTGTGCACAGAGACGGGGTAAGGTGGGGCATCAGAACCACCCGACCAGGTTCTGCCCATCAGAAGAGGCACCTGATTGGTTGACCACTCTGTCACTTATTTTCTGCGTCTTTCACAAACTCTAGAGCAGCAAATGAGAGTAAATGATTGAGAAATGTGTCAGTGCTTTATCTCTCTCTGTCTCTGCAGTGCTGTTGATTAGTGGAGCTCTGACACGGTCTCACATTGAGCATGGAGCGGCAGCAGGCTGTTCAGAGTCTGCCTGGCCCCTTTACTTCCCTACCGCTGTAAATAATTAATGCTCCATATCAGTGCCTCTCTGGCCCTGTTGCGGGCTGTGCCGAGTTCACCCTGCCAGCTCCGACCTGCTTTAAGCACAGGGGCTTCCAGAAGCTGGTTATGCTACATTCATGTCGAGCTGTTTGTATGGATGTAATTAACAAGACTTAACTAGGTTAAAGCAGCTGATTGTGGTCCGCCTTTATGAGTCATTCATTAATATTAAACAAACCAAGCCTGTTTCATGGTCTCAATCCAGGTTCGCATAGCAACAGATGCTTTTTAATCTGACTCCATAGCTTTTGTTTATTTAAAACAAGTTGTCTGAGCAAGTTCTTGTATGGTACAGTATTGATGATTTTGCATTTTGTCTACATAAGCATATCTCACACCTGTGACATGTTTGTTGTTACATCAGTACTTACACAGCCTGTTTGGAAACCAGTTGCTTTTTTGAAACCTCAGAGATGTAAAAACTTGGTACGTCTTGTGTTAGTGCAGCTTCCCCAAGCTATAACATGCAACGCACAGGCAACCACATGGCAACACCCTGGCAACCACCCAGAACACTTAGATAGCATTTTTGTTAGGGCAGGTATAATGAGTGCAATCTGCATCATGTTAGTAAGATGATGGTAAAAAGACTATGTGTGTCTATGGATGGGTAATTTATTTAGTGATGGACAAAAATACCAACAAAGTCTATGAGCTGTGGTCACTGTCTATAATTAGCTTTCCCTATTGGGGACACCAAAGGGAAGAGGCGGAGCTAACACAGGAAATTAATACAGGCAAAGAAATGAGGTCAGAAAATTAAAGGGACAGACACATACAGTAAACACATTAGATATACAATATTTAATACTACTTTCTATTCTGTCTGTTGAAGTCCTAAATTATGACATAACCGTTAACTGTTAATTCTATCTGAAATAATTGTGTTGTTCTTCAGTGCAGATACAACATATGTGTATGTGTATGTCTGCGTATGTGTTTTGAGTAGTGAGGTTCATCACGGTCGTCTCTCACCAGGAGTTTCTAGCTCAAGCTGGTCACCAATCCACTAGTCATATCATACATATTTGCGGGGGTGTATCTGAATATCAGGCGCCTTTGACTGTCCCCCCTCCCCAGCCTAGGGGACACGAACATCTCTGACTCATTCTTGAGCGTATGTGGGTGAAACACGCAGCTTGTACGACATCTGCTAACTGTAAACTTGTCAAAAGCTGCCTGGCACTAGTATAGAGACCACGGTATTTTAACTCTGTCTTATAGTCTTTTCACTTATATTATCAAAGAGAATTTTGTCAACAGTCCATTAAGGAAATGCAATTGCTTGTTTAAAAAAATGAAAGGGAACCAAGCGCCCGTTTCCTTTTTAAGGACGCCCACTCAGTGGAGATCTTATCGGTTGCCTCAAGCCTGCGGTTTCAGTACTGTGTCCTTCCAGACTGACGGCAGTTGGCAGTTGGTTAAGAACTTCAGTCAGATGGCTCTTAAACAATAGTGTGGAAGCGCCTCCTAATATAAACTCATTCAAATATCCGCAAATATCTTGAGTAATTGTTATCAGTCGTGTCATTCATTTAGTTTCATAATCTAGAAAGATTTAGGACAGTGATTCGCAGCGGTAGGGTCACGCTGTGGAGTCGGGTTGCAAGTTTGTGCTGATAGGGCCACAGGGAAAAACAATGCAAAATGTACAGCAAAACAATACGTTTCAAGTAACCATGAGGTACAAGCTTCCAAAGGAAGGATAAATAGTCTGAGCAAAGTTAAAATACATCTCGTATTTTTTGCTGTTGATGTACTGTGTATCCATACAAACTTTAGCATATTTTTTACTGATTTATCTGATTTATGGTGACACTTGATAACATTAAACCAAGCAATATTAATAAAGTCAATCCAATCCAATCCAATCCAATATGGCTTGTGTTTCACGGCAGAAGAAAAGACACACAGGTTTGAAACCTTAAGAAGGATGAGTAGACGATGACAGAACCCTTAGGCCTCGGGCTAATGTAGTTCATGATAAAATTAATACATTTCAGAATTTAATACAACTTTTTTGTTCACATTCACACAATAAACAAATCTGGTACTGTGTTGGGTGATTGGTACGGCACTCCTGGTACTTCCGGCTCTGGTAAAATTTGTATAATCAATCAAAGGAAGTTAATTTACTAATCCCTCCAGTACATATATCAGAAAGGTGCTTTATTATCTATTGTATCAGATATTAGTTTTTTAACCTTTCGCACTTTGCTCCCTGGGAATCGGATTGCGACGGTCAGCGAGGAAAGCTGATAGTATTTCAAAGCCGGCTGTAACCCCTTTGGCTTTTGTGATCATTAGCTACTATGTCAAATGGTCTAAACTCTCATTATGGTGATTGTCCACACTGGTGGTATTAGAACAAAACTTGTACCTTCCTGCACAAGCCCCTGCAGCCACAGAGAAGCTGTTATTAACAATTAATTAAATTGTGTCGTGATAGAGAGAGCTAGCTATAAATAGTAAGATAAAGCTCTGTTGTTTAATATAGAGATGGGTTGTGCACCAAACAGCCCGATACTTGTTTACTTGATATACGTGCTGTGTAGCAAAGTTTCATTTATGTTGCATCCATCTGTTTATAAATACAAGAACCTGCCCTGGGTGCACCCTATAAAGAAACATAGCTAATCAGACATGGCTCCAAAAGTTTAATTGGTTTTTTATGTTTGACTAGTTAACAAATCATTTAGACATCACACCAACTAGACAATCCACAGTTTCCTATCAGCATGTTATAGTGGTTATTGGATTGCTTTGACGATGACCCTGCCTAATTACGTTCACGAGCCCGGCGTTGTACTCTGTCTAAGGGGACACTGAAAATCGTCTAGACTGTGTCACAGGAAGCCAGTCGTCACCAAGATGGACAGAAGGGGCCCCATGATTGACAAAAGGTCTTGCATAATGTTACCATTCAGATGTCCTGCTGATAAATGTCTCTTGGACTAAGACATTAACATAGCTACGAAGAAACTTTCTCACCTTTTTGTCTAGCTAGCTGGTGTCCAGTGTCTATCCACCATAGAGCAGCATTGGTCTCACCCCCAGAGACATAGTTGTGATTGGCCTCCCCATCATTAGGTTTAAGTAGGGCACTGAAATCCAGCAGGGATTCAATACCAATTTTTCTTTCACTCCAGCTCTGACTCCCCCAGCAGGCCTACAGTGAAGCTGCAAATCCTTACGTAATGTGTGTGTGTGTGTGTGTGTGCACGTCAGCCTGGCTTGAACGCAGCCCTGTGTTCTGGCCTCATGTGCTGGCCTGGGTGTCTCTCCTCCTACTCCTCAAACAGTGCAGATGAAACCCTGGGTGAGATTGAAGAAGAGACCGATGGTGTTTTCATTAGCCTCCGCTGTTTCAAATTAGCACTGAATTCTAACTCACAACAGGTCTCATCTACACTCCAAAATGCTCGTTTGGTTTTAGTAGTGGAAATACACTAACGCTTGATGTGAAAACACTTCTGAATAGACTAGACCATCATCATAATTCCAGCTTTTAAAATAGATCTTCCGGTTTCAAATTGTGACAATTAGCCCACATATTTTATTTATAAAATGTTTATATTGGAACGTTAAATGCAGTTTTCTCCAAAGAATACAAAATTTATTTTGGAGGCCTCAAGTGTTTAAAAATGCTTATCGTTCTGCACCTTTTAATAACTTTTTATATACACGAATTACCCAAAAAGTTGTAATGCTTAGTAGCTTAGCCTGCCGAATAACAATATTGGTATACCAATATAGGTTATAATGTGTTATTTAAATTACTTTACACACTCAACGTTTGAAATCACAAGAAGATTTGAAAACAGAAAATGTTTAGCATCCATTCACAAGCCTTTGGTAGGTTTTAGTTTGATTGATATTTGGAATCGGTTAAACCAATTGGTTATTAACTTAGTTATATGGTTATTATACTTAGTTATAATCTCAAGAAAGCTCAAATATCCGATTGTCTTAACTGATATATTTTTAAATAACAGTCACAGTGAGGGAAGTTATAGAGATATTTCCAGCAACCGTTTTAAATTTCTTTACCAAGTATGCACATTAGATCTTGTATTCTTGGTTAATTAAGTGGCCTATTTGCTGACCATCCTTGCAAAGATCTCCTCAGTTTTCTCAGGACTGAAGCACATAGGAGAGAATCTTTCCCTGCCTCTCATCTCCTACAGCAACATAGTTTTCGACTCCATTACAGTCACATGGGCAACCTTAATGTCGCACACTATTATTAAAGAGCCAGTTCTCTTTCAATAATTGATACTGGTTCATTTTCCCCTGGTGATGGCACGCACTTTTCTGTCTTTCTCTCATCGTAGTGGGAATAGTACAAGCTGATGAAATGTACTGCTTTCCATGCTCTCTTGTGGGAATTTATAGTTTCAAATCAAACAAGGTTCTGTAAGGCACACAAATCAGAACCAAAAGTGAGACTACGTATCGTACTACATGTAGGAACAAGGAACAGCTGCGCTTGTTGTGTCCACATTTGTTGGGGCTTGTTAAATAAAAACTTGCATACTCATCAGTCTTTTTGTGCTGTACTGTATACGGCACAAAGTGATGCTGTGAGAGAGGGACTTTGTGTTTTCTCTCTCTTTCTCTCTTTCTCTCTCTCTCTCTGAACTTTAAAGCTCTCTTCATTTCTCACCCTCACTTTCCATCTCACTTACTTTCGTATTACTTCCACTGTTCTTTCATTCCTCTGCCCCGTCTTATTCTCACACTCTGTCTCAGGGGACCCTCGTTGTCGCACAATATAATTGAATCTCTTTTTCGCTCCATTTTCTTCCATTTTCATTCCGCAGACCTCCCAGCGCCAACCCACATCCTCAAAATATGACCTCGGAACGCCACCCATAAGCCTTCTCGCTTTTAATTAGCTCTAATTAGTAATTAAATATTTCAGGCAGTTGTAAAGAGCCTTTTAATATGGTATTACTTGATAAGAAATGCATTTTTGGGATTTCTGGAGTGTTTCGCAAGCTGCCATGGCAAGCGTTTTCTGGCACTGACCGCCAAACCAGCGAACAATAGAATTCCCCAAAATTTATAGTTTAACCGTAAGCACCTAAATGACTAATTGATTTTACAAGCATCTCTCCCCGAAGAGCCATTTGGCTTATTTGCAAATCACCAAGCATATATCGCTGCGTGTTTACTTAAATTAATTTGACCTTTAGAATGCTGAGCAGTAGAGATATTTTAACTGTTCAACAGATCTAATGGCTACACAATTTAAAACTAATCTTTGCAAAGTGGGAGTAATGGATTGACGCGCCCAAGTGAAATTCCTTCAGCTGCAATCATTCTTAAAGCTCAAGAGTACAAAGCTGGCTTGAAATGTTGTCATTTAACCTTTTTGGGAGATTTCCGCCCCTTTAGGCATTAAGTGTAAGCCAAGACTATTCATTTATTAACTCTAACTGCAGTTGTTTTTTTCTTGAAGTATTTTCTAAGTGTCTGTGTTGAACTCTGTCTCCAATAGGTGATATGTGTTGAGGATGAGTGCTGTTGGGGAAAACACATCTGATCCTGCCCGGTCAGAGGCACAGAAGCGCAAGGAATGTCCATCAGACCTTCTGGGCCCAAGGTATCGCACTCATCACTCATGATGCAAACAGTCATACAGATAAATCAACCCTGAAGTACAGTAACATGTTTGATTTCATGTAAATGCTGTTCTTTTTTCCTGTAGGTGTCTCTTTAAGCAGGCTATAGTGAACTTATTTATATATACTGGACATATATACATCATGGAGCATTTCTGTATTTACCTTGTGAAATGTTAAACAGACACACATTGGTGGGGCTTAGCCTAGATATTGAGTGTTTCTAAATAAAGCCCTGTTCCGCTGAGTCAGGAAACATCAGTCTATATAATTCATTCCTAGGAAAGAGCTATGCATGGCCTCTTTATTAATGAAACTTTTCTGGACATCAAGATAAACTGCTGAAGATGCACAACGGCAAATTGAAAATGCAACCTGTTAAGTCTTCCACAGACTGCGCTGGTATTTTCAAGGTTATGCACAAGAGGGGAACAGAGTTTTGACCCAAATACCATGAAGCATCCTTTTTCATACTGCAATCCACATAATGATATATTTAGACATCTATTTATGGGTTTTTTCCGATGCACACTTGGACGACACATTTTTTGCTGTTTAATTTTTTGGCCCTTTTGTCGAGACCATAATGACGGTCCATTCAAGTCCAGCTTCATATTATATAGTTGGTCTGTTTGGTTTAACTGCAGTTACGCATTGTATGCTAAACTCCTCATCATCGTCTCTCTCCGCAGTCCCAAACGCGGCGGCGAGAAGCGCAACCGGGAACATGAGAATAAATACATAGAGGAGCTTGCAGAGCTGATCTTTGCAAACTTCAACGACATTGACAACTTCAATGTCAAGCCCGACAAATGTGCAATCCTAAAGGAAACCGTGAAACAGATTCGACAGATTAAGGAGCAAGGTAAGAAAATGCCTAGATTCCTCTTTTGAACTCCAATTTACTCATCCTGAAACTGAAACTTATCAGGTCTTTCTGATAAATCTGCAACTGAAACACAACTAATTTCCATGACAGTCGAATATTAGCGCCTTGTTGCTTCTGCAAGTGTAGTTAAAATCAAACAGCAAATAGCTAAAGAATGACCACATGATCAAGCCATTTAATTGGCCGATATTTGGTATTTTTAAATTATTGGCCACTTATAAACTAATATCAGTTAACAGCTCTACTGAAGTTAATCAGAACACACCACAGTCAACACCTGTATAAACTCAAGAGGATCTCTCGCCGAGCTTTAACATACGCTTTAACATACGTATTTACGTTGAGCTGTAGTTATTTAGTGAAATTTAAAGGGTGTTTGTAAATTTGTAAGGTCTTTGTGATCGGATCAGATGACCGTTTACAGGCTTTACTGCAGATGCAGCTGGAGCAGATATTAGAATCATGCTTATTGCAAACTTCCAGTTTATGCTAACTTTCCCCTAAACATTATGGTCTGATCAAAGGCCACTGTTTTTGTGTTATGGATCATCCTCTGTTTGCTTTATCTTTAGTGAATACTTATTAGGTAAGATTGAAGTATCTGGGTGTCAGACATTTTACTTGTTGCATTAGAGCTGCAGTGTTTTGCTGTTTGTTGGTTTAGAGTTACTTGTGTGTTTCTTGTTGAAAGGCACATGTTCATTCAGTGCCTTTTAGTTTAGCATGTTGTGCTTTTAGTTACTTGAAAAGTTACAGGAATATTTTTGGAGACAGTCTATCAGATTGCTTTTACTGTCACAAAATATCAGATTGCCATATTCTTTTCATCCAGTCATGAAAGAAATGACTTGGGCTAAATTTTCTTACATTCATTTTTTGAAATAATAAAACAAATGTTTATTATATTATAATTATGCACGATACAACAAAATTGCGTTGATCACTCTCATATGATCAGTATGTTGCTGATCATATTGGTTAAGTATTATTGGTTAATATGTTGGTTAAGTGTAATTTTTTTAATGCCCCTCAGTACAAAACATGAGCATGATGTATGTTCTGTACTGAGGTGATGTAAACGAGTTCTTCTAATAGAAATACTTGGACAAAGAATTTTCTAGATCAGTTTATATTGTGTGTTTGATTGAGTGTGTGGGTCTGTATAATATTGAAAGGATGAGAGTGGGTGGTAGTTTAACGTGTGTGTGTGTCCATTGACTCTCTCCGTCATTGGCCTGTGATGGGGATTGTTTTTGATGTGCAGAGTTCTGGCTTATGTAATACTGAGCATTGTGATGCAAAGCTAACAGACCGACGGTCGCCGTCTGCCGCGTCCTCCCTCACCCCTCCTTCACCTCATCTCTGCTGTGCTCAGTGCCACACGCTCGGTGCTGCAGCATCACACGCGCTCTAACCATGTTTGTACAGCCTTAAACTGCCTCAAAAGAGGACAATGGGCCTGCTTTGCTTATAAACAAGGCCTCGAGTGTAGATTGAAGCAGTCAGTTTTTCTGTAAAAAGTAACAGGAAGCACTTTAAAACAGAAGCTTCTCTCTCCTTCCTGAAAATACAGGTTTAAAGGCTTCTAATTCTGTTACTTGCATTTTATTCAGACCTGTAGCAACAAATGGTTCTTTATAGAGATTTTCCCCAGTTCTTATGGTTAAATGTGAATGATTTACATGCACATCTTCATTCAAAGGCAGACTTCAGTGTGTGCAGGGTAAAATATCTTTGATATGACCGGAATGAGTTTAAGCTACACAACCTTCATAAGAAGAATTCTATGAATGCTATTCCAGCACCCAGAGTGGAACAGTCAGTATTATAAATGCACACAATTTATTTTAATAGCCTAACACACACTCACTTAAAATTTTAAAATGAGATTTTATGATAAAACTATGAGTGGTGCTTTTCTGTGAATTTTTGGGTGGTTGCTTACTAGCATGGGTAATTTACGCCCTCTCTGAGGTCTCTGTGATATTCTGGTCCATAGATGTAGATGTCATTTCTGAACAATATCTGAACAATCATTTTGATGTTTAGTTGTTTATGAAACTCGGTGCAAGCCATCATGTGTTGTACAGTTACATGTTAGCCATCAGCTAAGCAGAGCTTAGAGATAGAATTTGTTCTCCTTTAACGATACCAAATGACTTTGCTCAAGCCTTACACACCCCAAAGCTGACGATGATGCAGAATGCTTCCATGCAGAGTCATGACCTAGTATCCTTGACCAGACTGTGATTGGTGGAGAGCAGGGTAATGGGCGGCTTTGAATTGTGACAGATAGGGCGGATTCTAAAAGAATTAAGCTGTGATTCACAGCCTTAAGATAAAACTATAATGGTTTGTTTTGTCCTCTTTTAAATGGGGGATTGGCTGAAGGAAACCATTTTGGAGCAGAGCTAGGAATAAGAGAGAGAATAAAGGATCACATTGCCTTCGGTGCAGCTGTGCTGGTTTACCAGCCCCTGCTGGGTACTGCAAAGACCTGCTGACACACAACACGCTTGCATTCACCCATCATCAGGGCATGCATGCATATCTTTGACTTGATACACACACACAAATGTAGAGGACTGTTTAAAGCCTTCCAGAATGTACTGAGGGGAGCCTGATGGATGGGCTTTTCTTTTGGCCATATGGATACCCATCATGCTGGCACAGTGTGTCTCTCCATTGTGCTCACCACAAGCCCCACTGCACCCACTGATGATCACAAGCGGTGCTGCCCTTATTGGATGGGTACAGACAGAAAATGAGACTGGCCCAGGGAATTGTGGGTTTGAGGACGTTCCATTGACGACAGGAAGTGTTTGACTCATCTTTATAACACTGTAAATATACAGAATTGTGGGCAATAATACACATAGACAAAGATAATATGCTGTTTATTGCAGATACCTCATTACATCTCCACATCCTGCCTAAATGTTTTGTTTGAAGTTAAAGAGTCTGTTTGGCTGTTTCCCAACATTTATTTTTCAGTGATTAGGTGAATCTCACATAGTCTGTGAAGGAGCATATTCATGTGTTTTGAGTGCGTGATATGAATCGAACTGTATAAATCAAACGCGTGTTGTTTACAGATAATGTTACTTTGTTGGGCAGAATGATGTTCCCAATCCTTCATATAATGGTTTGTTTGGCTTTTGTGTGTAATGACTGTTCCATTCATGTCTGGACTACTGGCTTCATGACTGCTATGTGAAGCTTCACATGCACCCATTTAGCCTGACAGCTTCTGCTTCGCTCATTGCTAAGGTCTCGGCTCACACCGTAACAACGTGTCTAAACAGGCATGCGGCAGCCTGAAACCATGAGAAAGGTTTTATGCAATTTGGAAATAAAGCATTTCAGCTCTGCAGGATGGAAACGTTGATGTTTCTAGAGTTTAAGACCAAATTAAACAGACCATATTTCCCATAATATTTTGTATTTTGTGTCAAATGGACTCTTGCTCTTTCTCATTTCACTCTTTAATCTGTGTGTCTCTGTCCTTCTGCAGAAAAAGCTGCCGCAGCCAATGAGGATGAGGTGCAGAAGGCTGACGTGTCATCGACGGGCCAAAGTGTTATTGACAAAGATGCCCTTGGACCAATGATGCTGGAGGTGGGTCTGTTGATCTGTGTATACTGGGTTACGCTGACTCCACGGAGCATGCAGGCAGCCATGCGTTAAGAAGCAAGCATGCAGCATGTATGAAAAACAGAAGAGCATTAATATACATCCAAAAGTTGTCAGGATTGCATTTTTGTATGCATGCTAAAAATATGTTTTTCTTGATTTCAATTTATTTCAATTTCTTGATACGCTGAAAAAATCTTTGGTCTTTTCAGATTGATGCTTCTGTCTCAGATTTCCTCCATATTGTTGCTTAGAAAAGACCCCATAGAAACCTGTAATATTACAGAGGATTTGGCTACCAAAGTTTTGGTACTTTTGACATCCTTAGTCTTGAATATATTTTCTTACATTCATGTAAAAAATTTGTCATCCAACTTACTGTGAATAATTTTCGTGACAAAAAATTGCTAGCGTTTTACTTCCATAGTCGTAGATATGTTGCTGTTTTTCTTGCTGTAAATTGGGTTTAAATCACGACTCGCTATCCCGCGCAGCTCTCTGGTGCAAATCAAGAGCCTGCTGTTGGGCAAGCAGGCAGGTCGCCCAGTTCTGAAAGAATCCACCCATCCAGTCTTTTCGTCTACCTCACGCCCTCTTCTATCTCTCTCTGTTTCTCTCTTCGGGGTATTTATAGCCTCTGAGGTTCACCACCACCGAATCAACATGGAGAGGATGCCAAAAATATCCGCTTTGCTTGTGTGTTTGATCTCCCATCTGTTTGAATCGGCCGAAGGAAGGGACGGTTCACACCCACATGCTTTCATGCACCTAATTAAAAACCACTTGTGACAAGGAGCCAGAGAAGGGAAACTCACCCGACACCCACAAAAGACCTTACAGTGCCACCCGGCCCTACTCGCTCACAGCATTGCATGCACACTTTCAAGCACACAAACAGGCCTTGTGTGAAGCTTTTGGCAGAGCTGGATACATGCCCCGCCCCTGTTAAAAACTCCATTGTTTGATAATGGAAGCTGAAGTGTGAGCAGCCTATAGGATCAGCTTTGTGTTCTTAGAAACACTATGTGGGGATTTGGAGTGTGTGCGTTAGCCAGGCTAGCAGTGCCACTGAGCGTGTGTGTGTGTATAACTCTGTTTGCTGCCTTTATCGACCAAGCCATTTTCCGTGTCTGTACCTCGGTCTGTGACTCTGCAGTAAGCTTGGAGACTGACCCAGACTTCCCTTTGTATAGGAAGTTATGTAACCTCCCACACTGGGACGGTCGCCTAAGAGTGCAGTAAAGCCACACCCACCCAGCCTCACTCATGTTGCAATACACATTTATCAGCACATTACAGAGTTGTGCTCTCGGTTTGGCTAAAAAAAGGTTGATTTGGCATTCCTATATGTTTACTTTGTAATGTTTGCTGAATATGCCCAACAGATGGCCACATCTAGTGTGAAAATGATTGGCTACTGGTAGCTTGTCTCTAGAGCAATGCACAAACGCGCACTCTCACTCTCTCTATGTCTCTGTCACTCTCTTTATTTTCCTCCCGTGCTTTTAGCTACTTTCTGGAGCGTGTACGTTCGTTCTTAGTGATTGAGTGTTTTTTACGACTGTTTATGAAATAATTCTCTTTGTGTTTGTTTTGCTGATAAAAAGATTTAGAGCTTATTACAGTTCACAACAGATTAAAAATGATTTCAGAGCTACTGCTCCACATTCTAAAACAAACAGCAGCTTCTACAGAGATTGCTGGAGGCCCTCAGGGGCCCTACTGTATTCAGAGGCCTAATTGACACCATCTTGATAGGTAATTCTTGACTTAAGGCTGTGTTCTTTCAATTAAGACTCGTCAGTATCATTCCTGTCACACACTATCAAGCTCTGAGGTTTTTCTTTAGGAAGAACAAAGCAAGCAGGCGAGAAAGTTCCTGTTTGTACGTGCACACATAGGGTCCAGAATTAACACTCATCAGGCATCACATGTGAGTTAAAATTGGCTTTAGTGTGTAAATGAAATTGACGTAATCTCTGTTTGGCTGGTGACTTTATAAGGAACTGCAACACAGTCGTCGAAACTTAAGAATTATAGTCAGATCCTTGTGATTTAATTAGCATGCACAATTCAAATGAAACTGTCTAGTTCACTAATGAAAACGTCTGTTGCAACTTCTAATATCCTAATGATTTTTACCTCTTGAAAAAACCTGATTTGGAATATTTTTCACATTAACCCACCAATATAAAATTCGGAGAAAATTACAATACATTGTTGCATCAAGTGCAGATGTACATTGACTGCATTTAGTGACTATTATGCAATAATAATTGCAAAATAAATCCATTGTCTTAAGGACAAAATAGTCACATTGGTCTAAAACAACATAAGGTTTATTAAAACATGGCAGAATTTAAATTTATGGGTGTTCTTTTACTGTTAAAAAATGCAAGGTCTCGTCACAACACGCTTTCACCCTAAACTCTAAACATATGCAACTTAAGACACCTTCACTTTACCCCTCAATGCAACAAATGCTCAACATATGCGACACGAGCATGCACTTGTGCTCTAATAGAGCTGTAGCTTGTAATCTGCATTTAAAATGAGGAGAAGCTCTTAGTTCCCGTCTGTTTGCCTAACAGCATCCTTCTATCACTCTCTGTGAGGAATTCTGTTAATATCACCTCCTAACTGTTACTTATGTGATTTCTCTTGTTTATCCTGCAGCTAATTACACTACAGTTTACCTAAATTGAGAGCACACACTGTCAGATCATCATGTTTAGTGTGCCGTTAATCAAACATCTTGGTTTATCGTAAGGCTGTTATTTTAGACTCTTGCTCGTCTCATAATCCTTTTTTGTTTGGTTTCTGCCGGTTATCGCATCTTCCCAACTGATCGGTTAAGCTTTAAGATAGAGAGCTCTGTGCATGGATTTGTGTACTCTAGCTCTTATGTCTGTTTGCCCTGGTCATATAATAGTATTTGTGGAGCATCTGTGCTGGCAATGCTAATAGGATGTGTTTTCTCCTCTGTATCCCCTCTAGGCCTTAGACGGGTTTTTCTTTGTGGTGAACATGGAGGGGAACATCGTGTTTGTGTCAGAGAATGTGACACAGTACCTGCGGTATAATCAGGAAGAGCTGATGAACACCAGCGTGTACAGTATCCTGCATGTGGGAGACCACACCGAATTTATCAAAAACCTTCTGCCCAAGTCACATGGTGAGAAGATCTCCTTTTTTCCCTCCTTTCCACCCTTCCCTGCCTCCCTTCCTCCTTTCTTTCTTTTTTGTTTGTATTTCTTTAATCCTTTCTTCCCTTTTCCCTCTGTTCTACCTTTTTTCTTTATTTCCTCCCACCATTCTTCCTGTTCACCTCTTAGCCGGTCGTCTTCTCATTTGCACTTCTTTCATTCCCCTCATTTTTTGCCTCATGTCGGCTACATTCCTCAACACCCAAGTGTAGCATTGTCAGAGCGGTTACATTATCCATCATGTGAGTACATTAATCAGATTGCGTATTATGAACTGGGGTTTAGAGTGGAATAACAGAATATCCTCAGATCCCAGTGACAGCAGGCAAGGTCACCTGCAGAGGTGAATGTAAGGAAGGGCTAATGGATGGAAAACTTGTGGTTATATCCTACAATCCCTATTCCTCTTTAAAACATGGCAGCCAGTTGACAGTGACTGCAGTAACACTTCTGATTCAGCTACTTTACCTGAATCTGATTCAGGTGTATTACTATGAGCAGGCCCACATCATTTGTACTACATACTGTGCAATTTCATTAAATCTGGTGAAATTAAACATATTCATGAACATTTTATTTTCTAACATAGTGCCTAACATCGAGTTCCTAACATAGTGCCCGCACACTAAGCCTGTGTTTTAACCAGGCAAGCCTTAAAGTACATATTTCATATTTTAATATGTTTGGTACAAACAAATAGGTTAGCCGTGACTGCATCTTGCTGGGAAGTCCCACCTAAAGTAAAACCTCTTTGCTAAGGATGCTAACAAAATAACTGCCATTATTTGGCATTCCTGTCCACCTTTGTAATACACAATTGCAAAAGTTTAACTCTTGTTGACAATCAACAGCCTCTGTTGTTCATGTAGCCTCGAATCTTCAATTCTCTGAAAGTTCTCTGAAAATTCTCTGAAATTAAACAGCTGTTTCCCACTGCAATTCAGTGTCAGTGTGAATGCTTTATTCAGTAAGGAGAGAATATAGGATGCTGGTTAAAATGAGTGGTGTGTCTTTATCAACCTCTCACAGTGAATGGAGTACCGTGGTCCAGTGAAAACCCCCGGCGGAACAGCCACACCTTCAACTGCCGCATGCTGGTGAACCCTCACAGCGAGGCCGAAGAGACGCAGGATCACGAGGCACAGCAGAAATATGAGACCATGCAGTGTTTCGCTGTGTCTGAACCAAAGTCCATCAAAGAGGAAGGAGAGGGTAAGCCACAGCTGCTTAAAACACACTTTAAGCCACATGAACCAAACTCCAATCAAAGCATCAAAGCAGAGCAGGGTGTTTCAACCAAGGAAAGTTGCTTCTTCCATTTTAATTGAGCCAGGGGACACAAATGATCAGTGATCATTTTAACCTAAAGATTGTTCAGAATGTGGAATTTACATGACGTTTATAAACACATTTTTACGCATTTAAATGCACATACTTGTGCAACTGGCAAAACCCTTTAATCCAAAGTGACCTACAGTGCATTCAAGGGTATTACATGCATTTTATCAGTTTGTGTGTTCCCTGGGAATTGAGGTAATAACTAACTAACTAACACACACAATGCTCTATTGTGTTAGTATAACTAATTAACACAATGCTCCACCAGTTGCACTACAAGAACACTAAATTGCAAAGTGGAGGTAAGTTAGCTACCGATGTAGGTGTTAGTTGCTGTCGCTTTACCTTATTACCGAAAGGGCAGCAGTGACAGACTAAATAACTGTTATTTAGTCAACAGTTAAAGGATGATGGGATCAAAATGTAATGAAGGTACTGGAAATGCTGAAATACTCTTTAAGTTTTGACTTCTGTTTTCTGTTCATTTCTTACCTTAATGTACCACATGGGTTTCTTTAATGCACATTGGAATAACGGTAAACCTTCTAAACCCTGTTTTGAGCATTTTTATGGAATTAATTTTGGAATTATGGAATTAATTCATTTTGAAGTTTCAAAGTCACATGAAAATCCTGTAAATAAAAAAATATTACAGTATTAATATTTACTGAAAAATCAGACAAGTACCAAACAAAAGTATGCACCCTTAACTGCGTGAAGACGATTTGAAATCTTCAATCTCTGTTAAAATTTCAGTGCCTCTCAAACTCATTATGAGGCATCACTAAGTGTTGACAGTTGTTCCTGACATGGTGAGAGAAGTGAGTGTTCCAGTTGCTAAAAACTGAGAGAAAAGGCGACAGCAGCACTCGTGAAACACTCGTCTGTGTCCCGCCCAGAGAAATGTTTCAGTCTGGGATTCATTCGCTCTGTTTCTGCTTCTACTCTTCCACCTCATGGAGTCACTTAAAGTTCAGGGTGCATTTGAGACCCACTTCTCCAATGGATCGTTTTGGCTATGGTTTCGTTTCTGTCTGGGGCTGAAGAGTGTGTTTGTGACAGTGAGTGTGAGGGAGGGAACAAGAGATGTTAATGTGTTTACTGTTGGTCTTCCTCACTTTTCTCACACTCATGCTCTCTCGGACTCTCTCGCACACACATATAATGTTTAATTTTTCCTGGGTACTGTTGGTGTGTTGAGTGATAAAGTGTCTCTTTTTATGGCCTGTCAGTGTTTGCTGTGTGCCAGCTGCTTTTTCAGCCAGACAGTTCAGCCTGGCACAGGAGAGAGAGAGAAACAGAGAGAGAGAGAGAGAGAGAGAGAGAGAGAGAGAGGGGGACAGGAGCAGAAATGTAGGCAAAAAGAAGGGTATCATCGACCCTGTTTGTATGTGTGAGAGAGAGACAGAGTTTATTACAGAGAGAGATAGAGTTAAGCCGGGTCTTCATACACTTCCAAGTTGAGACCACCCAAGGGGCTCCTCAATAGTCATGTGTTTTGTGCATGTGAAGTCATGTTCACACCAACTCACAACTTTACAACAAAATATTAAATATACACAAACAATTTTTTCCAGACAAAACGCAGTAGTTCAATTCCAAAAGCATGTCATTCACTGAAAAATGTTTAAATATATACTTTAAATATATCTTAAATTGTGCAATTTGAGAAGCGATTGTGAGCAATCATACTCACAACTTTCACCTGGCTGGTAATAAAACTAGCAAAAGACCCGCGCTAAAGAGGGACTTGGGCCATACGCGGGGACTTGGCGGTGGTCTCACACCCTAGCAACACTCTGGCTAGCGTTGTAGCATCTAGTTTTACACAGTCCAGCCACACACACTGTGTGTGACACTTTTAAGTCTACATCTGTCTGCAATCTGTTTATTATATCTGATTATGTGTGTGTCAGATATGATTCTGGTGGAGATGTTTTGGTTCTGGTTCTCATGTATGATCGTCTGGTGGGTGGGTGAGGGATGACTTCTCTAACTTTGTCTCCATGGGAGCAGCACAGCAGGGTCAGCCTCCACAATGACACACAACCAAAAGGTCACATTCCATCATATCACTCCACGCTCCTCTCTGCTCCGCCCCCTCAACACACACACAGAACAAATGCCTCATCAGTCATATTTGTACCTAATCTGTTGTCACTGATCTGGAACTGATTGTGTTTAAGGCTGGGTGATACATTTATACTTTAAAAAAATATTGCTGGCTGTATAAAATGAAGCAACATTTTTGTTTGGCCTTTAAGTTATATAAAGTCTAATAAGACTAGTTTCCTCATTTTTATTGTCTCAATCTGAGAATAAGAGTGTTAAGGAAGTTTTTTAACTATGTCCGCCAGTCGTAACTGTGTTCTCATTTTCTCTCTGACTGTAGATTTCCAGTCATGTCTGATCTGTGTAGCACGGAGAGTACCCATGAAAGAGAGACCCATGCTCCCCCCGCATGAGAGCTTCAGCACCCGCCAAGACCTCCAAGGTAACCATGCCAACGCGTCCCCTCTCCACTTACACTCTTCTAAGAGCGTTTACATCAAAGATGAGTGTTATCTAAATGCACAGCCCCTTGCATTTAGATAACACTCATTTTAAAAAAGACCGCTTTTGATGACATAAACAGTTAAAACTTTTAAAAGGATTTGTCACAGTTTTATTCAATCATTTAGTTCTCTCCCAGAACAAGTCCAGATCTCTCTGGCCCTGTTTACACCTGGTATTAAGATTTGGGGTCTCTGTTTGGGCTCAGAATTTGAGTCTTTCATGCTAGCATGCTAATATACACTTGAAAACACACTATAGACATTGAAATCACAGTGGACAGTGAGATCAAACATCGGGTTGAGCGAGTGAGAATTGTTTGTCACACCAGCCGCACCTGTTGTCACATTCTTATGTGGCCAGTTAATGGAAACTCCTAGTTTATTCTTTTTTTTTATGATTCAAGGTGATTGTAAAGCTAATATGCATCAGTCATGTTTTAAGCCTGTATTCATATTCTTCAAGCATTCTTATTAAGGTTTGTTCTAAACCTGAGTGTAAACCTGCAGTTTACATATATTGTGACAGAAACACCTATTCTGTGTTCCTTATTTCTGTGTGTGTGTGCAGGTAAGATCACCTCACTGGACACCAGCCAGTTACGAGCGTCTATGAAGCCAGGCTGGGAAGACTTGGTGAGGAGATGCATTCAGCGCTTTCATCTCCAGAACGATGGTGAAATGTCATTCGCCAAACGACATCAGCAAGAAGGT
>JAZGTJ010008585.1:0-20759 GCA_036877575.1 Botia almorhae
ATAAACTCCTCCTCACTCTGCAGGGGCATCTTGCAGATACGGCAGGTGCCTGTGTCCAAGCTCTTGCTGTGGGTGACCTTGTGCTCTGTGAGAGTAAGCAGTGAAGGGAAACGTTCACCACAGATGGGGCACATGTAGTGTTTTGCTGGGCCACGGTGTGTCTGGGCGTGCTCCCTCAAGCCATTCTCTGAAAAGAAGGTCCGTGAGCAGACATTGCACTTGTGGTTACCCTTGATGAAGTCCGCTTTCTTTTTTCTTGAACCTGCATCATCCTCACCAGGCCTGATATTGTGGTCTCGAAGGCGGTGATTTTGGAGCAAAGACTCCATAGTATAGGCAGCACCACAGATGTCACAGGCATACATTGGTTCTGAGGCATCCAGCTCCTCTTCGCCACCACTGGCTTCATGGCTGTTGGCTGTTTCCTGACCACCTCCTTTTAAGAGCATGTTCTGTATATCTGCCTGCTCAGCAGCTACAGTCGATCCTGCTGCGGAACGTTTAGAACTTTGAGTCACCCCGTTAGGTGTTCCATTTTGGCTCCCTCCATTTCCATTGCCACTTCCTCCATCAAAAATGCAATGCTTCTCTCTGAGATGTCTTTCCAACAAGACAATAGCATGGAAGGCCTTTCCACACAGGCGGCAGTTGTACTTTTTACTGTGAGTAGTGATATGGCACTGTAGCTCTACCTCTGTGCCGAAGGACTCACCACAAAATATGCACTTCCGAGCCTTTCCAGTTGTTCCGGGTCCAGTAGGATGACCCAAATGACTGTGCTTCACGTGTAACTGTAGGTCACTCTCTTTGCGGAAGTCCCAAGCACATGCTGTACAGCGGTACATTTTCTTCTCATTGCTGTGCTTGACAGCCAGGTGAACTTGAATGGACACTTTAGAATCAAAGACTTCTTGACACAGTGTGCAGTGGTATAGCACAAAGGTATGCATGTCTAACAAGTGCTTTTGCAGATCATCTACAGAAGAAAACTGTTTGTCACAGCTCTCACAAACATACTGGGTGGAAGTGGTGGTGTAGTGAATGGTCAAGTGCTGAAGCAAAGCCTCTTGGGAGTCAAAATCCTCTTTGTTGCACTGTGGGCAAGACTGTCTCCTCAGCAGCAGCTCCAGATGAGACTTGAGATGGGCTTGGAAACCCTCAAAGCTGTTGAATCGAAGGTCACACTGATTGCAGGGATAGTCCCCATTAGAAACCGCTGGAGTGGTGTCCCCAGTTACTCTATGGCGTTTTGGGGAGGATATCTCTACATCAGATGAGGCTGGGCTCAAGTCTGCCACTCTGACTTTGCGCTTGTTGTTGGCGAGCGGGATGTTCTTGTGATTCTCCTTGATGTGTTTAGTGAGTTTAAGGAGGGAGCCAAATATGGGAGAGTTGGTGCAGTAGGGGCATGAATACACCTCCATAAAGGACTGTGATGGCTGTAAAACTGGCGACTCCATCTTGGTTACTGCACCTCCACTGTTGCAATGGGTCTGCTGAATATGTTCAGTGAGAGATGACTCGGTAAGGAACCCCATGGAGCACTGGTTACAGAAGAAAGCATGGTTGCCCTCCAAAGTGGTAGATCCAGCGACCACATTTCCAGGTAAGCAGTGAGAAACACGAATGTGTTCTTGCAGGCTGTTGATGTCTGCAAACATGTCAGGACAGTAGTTGCAATGAAAGGCAGAAACATTACTGAACTGAAGAAGGGGAAAGTTAGATGCAGAGTTCCCACTGGATCGATGTGCTTTGCGAACATGTTCATTAAGGTTATACAGAGTAGGCAGGGTTTCCAGACACAACTGGCAAGTGTGGCTCTGCTGAGGTTTATCTGCATGGATAGTCTTCAAATGAATCTCCAGGACAGCCAGACTGTTAAAATCTCTCTTGGAGCAATATGGACAACTGTAGGTCACTTTGCCTGACCAGCTTCCATCATCATGGTCAGAAGATGGGGCAATCTTACGTCTGCTCTGTCCAGGCTTGAGGGTGGAGTCTGGGGTCGAACCTCTCTCCAGGGAGGCACTGGAATCAGGGGTAGCGCTACTCATAGATGCCACACTGCCTAAGACTGGGTCAGGACTGGCACTATGGTTGCTGGAGTCTGGCTGCCGGTGACTGTCAAGATGGCAGTAGACATCCTCTACAGATGAGAACTGCTCAGCACACATGGGGCACTTGTGTTTCTTGTTGGCATGCGTTCTATCAATATGGGTGAGTAGAGTGCCCTCATCACTGAAGATCTCAGGGCAGTGGATGCATTGCAGTTCAGCACGATCTGAGAGCTGGGGGTGCTGTGTCAGCACATGTTTTTCAAGTTCATCTGTCTGGCTGAACGTTTCCTCGCAGTAATCACACATGTATAGATCCTGGTCCTGGTCTGCTACATCACTGTTAGATCCATCACGTTTCCCCTGGTCTTTCTTCGCCAGATGTTCCTTGTTCTTCCGATGAGCTTGCATGTGGCTCTGCAGAGAGGAGGTGGAGGAAAAGCCACGCTTGCAGATGCTGCACTTGAATGGTTTGCTGGAGCTGTGTGTCTTGAGGTGGATCTTGAGATGATCACTTCGAGAGAAAGCTGCCTCACACTCCTGGCAGCTGTATTTTTTGTCTCCAGTGTGCAGCTTGACGTGACGATCGCGGCTGCGCTTGTGTTTGAACAAGCGACTGCAGAAGGTGCACTTGAAGGGCAGCTTGTCGCTGTGGATCTGCTCGTGACGCTTCAGGTAGCTCAGGCGACTGAAGGACTTGTCGCAGAATTGGCAGGGATACGGCAGGCCGGAACCCCCTTCTTCCTCCCCTGTGCCCATGCCCATATCGCAGCAGCCGTCCCCTAGCATCTGTGACGGCGATGCCACGTCTTTGCTAGAGGGAGAGGACGCCACCCAGGAGAGCCCCGGGTCATCATCACCATCTGCAATACAAAACACAGACAGAATTAAAATGTTAAACAGGCAGACAAAATATCAAAATAGAAGCAAAGAACTAAAGACAGCAAACCCCAAGAGGGTAAGGACAAAGATGTCCCTTTTTATCCTCTTATCCTCCCTCAGCAAACAAACTCATGCTCACATCCCCCAGATTTGATCAAATTTTCATTACGGTTACCAGATTGTAAAGCTTCTCAAAAGTGATTAGAACAAATTCAGGCCCTCTTACTGGACAATGCATACAAAAACATAACACTGTATTATTTATTTTTTCCATTATTTGTGCAAACGCAGGCCCAGTCCAGATTAATGAACACATACATTATACAAAGATACACAAAGCGGGCTGTTCTTTATTCTGTCCTGCTTTGTGCATCTGATGGGGCCTGACACAGTCCACACGTCATCTATTTAGCATCTTAACCAGCAGACTCCAAAGGGAAAGTGAGGGACAGCGCTCATGACTTATTGAGCAGGGATGTTGCAAGCCCTAATGTCCCACTGCGTCTCAGACAAACATCACATTTTCTATCGCTGCACTGTTTGTTTGCTTTATTTTCACTAAGTTGTATGTTCATTCTTAATGTGCTGAGAAAGCCTCCTCCCACCAAAACAAATGTACGTTTACAGAGAATAACACAATGTCAACCCCACATTCCCCCAAACCCTAACTGTGCGTGCCAGCCAAACACAACGGCCTGTTATGCTGTATATTCTACCTGGTGATGAAAAACCCACTGAAACAGAGTCACAAGCTTCAACCTAACGTGCTGGGAAAGGAGAAAGAACAAAGAAAAGCGCATCACTAGAGTGTGACATCACTAGACACTAATAACTTCAACTCCATATGGCAGTTGTAGGATTTCACTTCCGCCCACAACTCTCCCATTACACAGAGGTGAGCGCAGCAGAATTTGTAGAAAATAAATTCAAATGATGAATCGATCCACTTTAAAACGTAGGTGCTGTGCAGAACAAATAAATCTCCAGTGGGGCTTTGTGGGTAGAAATTTGTAAAGCCATGAATTATGAATTCAGCTCTAAGCAAAGAAATGAATTCAGAGTAAGTAAAGAGAAAGTTAAAAATAGAGATTTCAGTAAAAAAGTATCATAGAAGGAAGTGAACTGAGAAACGATTACACTGAAAGACACTTAAAGGAGTGAGAAAAGAAATTAAGCTTACAGCGTATATCTGTAAAACTGCCATAGCTTCTGACCACCAGCGACCTGTCTGGGGTCATTTACATGTAATACTAACAGAAGAACAAAGCCACAGAAATGTTTTCCTCATTTGTGTTGGGGTAAACATTAAACCATGCTAAATTAAAAAGGCCATTTGGGGTCTCTAAGTGGCTTTTTTTAATCCTAATATTTTGTGCAAATATTTTCTGTTTGTTTTTATGTAATATTTCTGTAGCTTGGCAGAGCATTGTGTTAATTCCCAGGCAACACACAACACACAGCACTGCAACTTGACTGCAGTGTAAGTCACTTTGGATAAAAGCATCTGCCAAATGCATAAATGTAAATACATTTAATCCTCCTATTAATCGTATAAATTTTCATTCCTTAATAAAAATGTCAGCAGATCAAAACTGCAACCATTTCGCTTCTGAAATCCTATTTTCAGATCTTTGTTTAAAAAGGGGAAGTGGCTTAAGATTTTTAAAAATGACAAAAAAATAATTATCCTCTCACTTTCTGCTCACCTCTCACAAACCTGCTTTAACCTCCTTCCTTCAACTACAACATCCTCCTCGCTGTTCTGTTTTCATGCTTTTGTGTCTGTGTCAGAATAAGAGTCATCGCCACACAACCCAAAATCCATGCAACACAGGAGAGAAAGTGTTGCAACAGCCCAATGAAAGAGCGAGGATGAAAAGCTCTTAAGAGACGTAACCATGGTGAATTCTTTGGCTGCACAATAAGACCGTGGCCCCTGACAGGTCTTTCTGTGATCCAGTCAGTGGAGGTGAGAGGAGGGGGTGCGGAGGTGACGGCGAGGGAGGGAGGGGTGGATGGGGGCGACAGACAGGTAAGCCGTCCTGCTGAGACACAGATATGTACCACAATGCGAGATACACAAAGCAACATTTCCCTGAATTAAGAGGCAGAGAAAAGGAGTGGAAAAAAAACAGAAAAGAACAGAACATAAAAGAAGAAGAAAAATGGTCATTCTGGCGAATTATAAATCTATTAATGCTAATGTAATCCCTCTGACTGCGACAGAATGTGAGAAATCACTTTTGAGAAAGAGGGAGATTATAGTCATTAAACAGCTTTAATCCTCAGAAGTGTGGCTGTCACAAAATGGAAGATCACATGGCTTTTAGGGGGCTTTTGTCATCCGGCCGCCGGGGGACTTGGCAGAAGCGCTAAACAGAGTAAGAAATTTCAATGTAAAGTTAAATTAGAAAGAAAGAGAAAGAAAGAGAGCAGGAAAGAGAGGGAGAAAGAGAAAAGAACCGGTGGCTGGAACAGGCTTAAAAACACAGGCTCCTCCTGCGCTAAGCTCACCTCGCTCGCCCGTTCCACATTTACAGGCTTGACTGACCCTCCCTTTGCTCTCAGGATTTCTCTTTCTCTTTTTGACAGCTTGTTTCTCACTTGTGCCACATTCCATCCTCAAACTTTCTTTCATGTTGTGACTCATTACTGAATTAACAGCCTGCTCTGGTGGTTGCCCCTGGCGCTGGCCTTCTCCTCACCAGCCTGTCCCATGTGGAGGGGTGGAGCACAGGATGGAAGGCTATAGTGAGGGAGGGAAGAATGGCAAGACAGTGCTGGCAGGAAAACACATCCTGATGTCCAGGGCTGGGCCTGCCACCCTGCCTCGAACGGGGCCTGGTAATTGGGACTATGATGAAATAAACAGATTGTGATTAAAGCAGCCACCACAGCATCTAATCTAAAGATATTTTAAGAAGATTCAAGAGCAGACCCCCCCCCTCCCCCCAGACCCACACGCCTCCACCTGGCTGGACCAGGCTAAACCACATCGGGCCAGTTAATGGGCTAGCCAAAGCGCTGGCATGCCGGGCCGGGAACAAGGTGGAGAAGGCAGTAATGAAGACATGCTCTGCCTGATGTCTGTCCTTTCCTCTTTATCAGACACAAGGACAGACAGGGAAGGAAAAAGGACAGAACCCCTCCATCTCTCCAAACACCAGAGCAGAGCAGAGCTGTGGGTTTTGTGAATACCTCTGCCAGCACGAGGCAAACGGCAGAGCCAAAACAGAGCAGTACATTCATTAGAGCTTTGAGGCATGTATACAGCAGACCCAACACACTTAAGACATACAGCTCTGATGTTCCCCTTCTGGAACAACACACCATCCAAAAACAACACAACAATTCCACACTGATTAACACACGGAAATTTATACCACATAACAGACCATGTTAAATATGCTCACTGTGACAACAACCAGCACCAAGACTCCAAGACACCAAGACAAGTTTAATATCCATTCCAGCAATCAAACAACTCCACAGATCAACAGCTTGACAAACGATGGAAAATATTCAGCTTTGCCCGACCGATTTTGCAATACATCTAGAGATACATGTCACTTTGATTTAAAATGTTTTTAGTCGATGTATCGCCAACTATGAAATCACACTACGCTTAAAAAATTACCCTTAAAAGTGCCAGACAGTAAAAAGTGTATTCATGAAAGGCCAGAGGGTGACATCCAATCATCATTTCTTTAAATCAGTTTATCAGTCAGAAAGATGTTTGCTGTTGCTGGAAATGCTTTAAACCTCGACTGATGTCCCTGAATTTCTTTAAACAAAGGTTACGTTTTAATTTCGATTGCAAATTGAAAGCAAAATGTTATTAGTGAAACAGACATCAACACGCTAATGTGATGAGCTTCAAGCTCATTTTAATAGTGATGGAAGTGACATTAAATTTGACACAAAGAAAAAGCAAAAAGAGGCTATGACAGACAGACATACAGAGTGTTCAGGATACACTGGCTAAACATAACTTGCAAAAAAATAATGGAAAACATGGGCTATGAAAATTATTATATGGGATAGTTTCCCATCAGTTACTTACCACAAAAAAAGAGATTTTGCGAAATGTCTCTGTGGTTTTGTGCCCATACAATGGCAGTCAAAGGGTGTCACTGTTGTCTGGTTACCAGCATACTTCAAAATATCTTCGTTTGTGTTTCTCAGTAGCGAATAAAGTCGTACAGGTTTAAAATGACATGAGGGCGAGTAAAGAATCATTTTGTGATAAACTAATTCCTTTAAGAGAGTTTCATTCATGTCAAATTATACAAGTTATCCATCCTGACCAAGATCTGTAGTAAGAACTGTGAACCAAAACAGTTTGAAGCAAAAGCAGAATCATGGCCTAACTGTTCAGTGTTTATGGGAGGTTCAGGAACTGCATATTCTGACCCACTAACCTTTCACACCCCTGACCTCTCACCCCTCCTCAACCCTTTACACGTTTGAGCCTGACCCCCTGGCTAAACTTCCACCTATCCCAGCAGCCCCCCGGCCCCTGCCCAGCTCACAGCATCTTCCCTCTGGCCTTCTGCCCACAGCCCAGGGCAGGAGAGACACACTGTAGGGGGCAGAAAAACAACTTCCACCCCGAGCTTCCACAGGGCAGCCCAGCATGTCAGCCAGACAGGCCTGAAGCAAGAGTCAGGGGAAAACAACTTCAAAAAACCCTTCACTTAATTTTTATTAACTTCAGTTACTTGATTCTACAGGTCAGTGATACTGCTTTCTTTTACCTACAAAACAAAAACGTATCCATACACACGCCAGAGTATTACCACATAAATATAAAATGTTTGCTCTGCTGTTGATAAAAGGGTACTTGAGATTTACTAATGGCCTGTGGGGAAACACAAGACAAAAAAGATTGGGAAACTTCCTGTTCTCCGGTCTCACCTCATCTATAACAATTCTCTCATCTCATTTTTTCAGAGCCTTTCTCAGAGTCCCCACTCTTGCCTATCTTCCTTCCTCTCTCTCCCCTAGGCAACAGGGCAGTCATAACCAAACACAACAGAGGACAAAGATATGTTACTGAGAGGGTAAGAAACAGTGAGAGAGTAAGAGAGAATGACGACAGGGTGGATGGCACACAGGGACTGACAACATGGTCAGCAGTCCGCTGGGATCTCAGTCTTTGAGACCAAACACCTGTTTACAGATCCTGAAACACACACACACACACACACACACACACACACACACACACACACACATACACACATACAAACCAGCTTCTGTCTTTCTCCCACATACTGTTTTGCCTTTGGGTTTTTTCTGTCTGTTCCATACCCTGCTGATGCTCAAGGGGCCCGATCTGTCAGGGGCCCAGTCCTAGTGGACACACACATACACACAAACTCGTGTTTGCTGTTTCTAACAGTTCCTGCTTCATCAAGCTGACACTCTCCAGTCTGTGCTTGCAAGACCCCTGGCACTGCTCTCGGTCCCCTACAGGGGGCTCAAGGGATGCAGTCTGTTAGGGGTCTTTTCCTAAAGGACACACGGATACACGCAAACACATGCCAAGGTGATGTCATCACGTAGCCTGTCTGTCAGGATTGGTAATGCTGGAGGTAGCCCATCTATTTACTCTTACATGTACCCTTGCACACTCATACACTCCCATGTACACAACACAGTGGCACACACACACGGCAGTGAGGTCACAGGACAGGCTGTCTGTCAGGGGCCGGAATCCTGGAGGACACACACACTTGCTGCCCAAGGCCCATATGGAGTTGTTGGCACCCAAAAGCATCAGAGCAGCCGGACTTGTTCCCAGGGCAGAAGGTGAGGGGCAGGGGGTTGGGAAGACAAGGACAGCTGACAGCCTGCCCCCATCTTCCCTCTGGCGACCCCCAGGTGAGGAAGAGAGGGAAATGGAACGTTCTGGAAACTGACCACTCACTCACCCCTAAAGATCCACAGAACTGTACAGATGGGTGCAGTGCTGCCATCACAACAAGAGAAGTTGGACAGAGGACAGGAAATGATGCATAAGAAAAGGAGGAAACAGGATTCAGACATGACATCAGGTGGATGTGTATGTGTGTCAGATCCCCACACCGCTAAAATGACTCGGATAACAGAAAAAACTTTCGCTAGTAAACAAGTTTACAACAGTGTATTCTGTACCATTGCTATAGGAATGAAAACTGTCATATGTAAATATAGTTTTGTTTACGAAAAACTGTCATTTGCCTCAGAAAATTCGGACTCAGTTACGCATTGTGTGACATCATGTGCCCAATATCGCTCCTTTGGCTTTCATGGTAAGCAGATTGCCAACATTGTTTTTTTTTAATTATTTACAATAATGTCACAGATGTTGTCAAAGCTTCATTTCCAAACACGGAGAAGTACACTTCCAAACAAACCCATTGTACAGAAGATAAAGGTCCTATAAACGCAGTTAAAACCCTTCAAACATCAGTATTGTTTAGATGCAAAAGAACGCGGCATTTAAACGAGTGATTTACACACTAAGCATTTTTAGGGGTGCAGAGGTAAAACAGAAGTACTCTATGCGTGTCTGAGAGAGAGAGGGAAGGTGAGATGAAGGAGAGGTAAAGATGGAGAGGGGTTGCGTGATGACAGGGGAACTGGCGGTGGTTAAACTCCGTTTGACTCTTGTGTTGCTCAGCCTGCGCGAGCGACGGGGGCCCGCACTGTTAAACAGCTGCAGATTAATTACATGTGAAGTGTACCAAAACAAGCCTCTTCACAACTCCAGCATCAGAAACGCTCTCTTTCTCAAAGCTGAACACACGTTTGTTCAATCACAAACCGTTATGATGTCTCTGAATGTGTGCGGAGAAAGTCTCTCATGATGAGTCATCAAAACAACAGTGTGGAGGAGCTGCTAACTTACTCGGCTTATATAACTGATGGTAGTTTGTTATAGTCTAACTTTTTGGCATAAACAAAATACATTTACAAGTGCTGACAGCTATTTATTTTCAAAAGATACTGTCCTACTAAAGAGCTTCAATGTGGTTCACTACTCGAGTTATTTAAAGTATAGCTGTAGTATATTACTCGCTCCAAACAGTGGCTTGACTGTAGTTTAAGTGCTCAAAATTACGAGTAGCTTGTGTCTTCAAAGTGCAGCTTCCCCGACACCACAGCACAACACAACAGCCGTTTGATGTCTCTCTCATTCACTCTCTCTCAATCTGTCCTCTGGTAGTCGTGTATGTCACGAGTTTTACTGGTCGGGAGTGTACAGTTCGTCAGGTTCCTGCTGAGTACTGAGTCAATGGGAAGCAGCTGTCTGCCTGGCCATGCAGGAAAGCTGTTCTAAACAAGTACTTTGTTCCCTTTTAGAACCCCCCCCTCACACACACACACACACACACACAACATCTACCTCACATAACCTGGAGATCAGGTCATAATCCTGAGATCATATGTTTACTTGTGTGTTTGGATATGTAGTGTGTGTTTGCGCATAACAGACAGTCCATGTGCACAACAGATGAGGGGACATAGAGAAATAAAAAACTGGATCTGACTGGCTGACTGTATCTATGATGTATGTGCTCTGTGGCAGGCAGCTCTTAACCAATCACACGCTGTATTCTGCATCTTATATCACAGGATTCGGGTTAAAGCTCACCTGCTCCGCTGTTGACACGGTGACCCTTTAACCTTAATTTAGCATCACCCCATACAGACTATAACCCTTCTCACACATGCTGTACCCGAACGTAACACAACTACAAAAACTACCCCCAAAAAACAGCAAATTCACACCAGTAGTGGAACTAAACAGAACAATGTTCTACAGAAAGTTCTACAGAGTCACGATCTGATTAAATAATAAGCTTTGATAAGCTAAGATTAGCTTTGAAAGCATAAGATCCCGCCCCCTCCCATTATAGCATTCTCTAAAGCCACACCTCTTCCAAAACACATGGGTGTGAGGGTATGCAAATCCAAAGTTTGCAAAAAAAAAACAGAATGATCAGGTCCTACAGTACGTCATAACCATACAGGGGCTTTATTTTGCAAAAAAGACCAGCTGACTAGACATTATCTTATTACAGAGCGACTTACTAAAACAGTCAATAATGCAGATGATTAAATATTACCCAAAAATATTTGACTGCAGAATGCCAGCATTGACTAATCAAAATAGAGAAGCAACGTAACAATACATAATATCATACATTTAAACTAAACTACAGTATGAGGGGGCAAGTAAGGGAGTAAACAGAGCTGAGAGTGTGGGGGGATAGGACTGGGGCCCCTTATGAGGCTGCAGGGCCCTCGGGACCCTCCACACAGGCAGAGTGAGGCGGGTACCTCCTGTCCATGATGGCACAGTGGGAGCCTCTGGTCCCTCGAGGGGCCTCCAGAACTGAGAGGAACACCTGGACCTGCCATTAGTCACCCAGACATACGGTGTAAGACACACACACACATACGTATGCAGTTACACCCCCCCACAAGAGCTGCACACACAAACACATGCTTTAACACTGATGTACACAACCGATGAGTAAACAAGAACTAGCACACGCAGAACCGCACACATGACATTAATACACAAATAGCTTAAAAATCTGACTGAATAAAAAGTTGTCATGAATATGAAGAGGCATAAAAATACAGGGCACAAGCACTATAATAAAAACACACACAACAACACATCCGTTTACACACGCAGACACACACTGCGAGGCAGGGTGAAGGAGACACCTGGACAGCAATGTGGTGAATAAGGACAGGATAATTACTGTGGTATTAAATGGTACGCTCCCCAGGGCGACACCAGAGCGCCCAGCCGGGGGTTCAAGGACACAGAGAACTGCACCTCAGCACTGTCATTAGACGAGTGCACTGTCTCTCTGCCCGTCTTCTGCTTAACCTCTCTCTCTCTCTCTCCCACACACACACACATCAGATATAAACACAAACAGCTGCACCACAGCATTACAGCCGCACACACTGTTTCTGACTGTCTCTCTTCTCTCACATGCGCACACACAATCACACAGAACACGTATAAACACAAACAGCTGCTCTTAAAGGGACAGCCCACCAAAACAACTCGCATGAAATTATTTTTTCCACAGAACATAATAAAAAGAGATGGCAGTACACCCGCTATCTCTTTCCATTCAGCAAGGGTGACTTTTTCATTATTTTAAATATTAACAGCGTTAAAATAGAACAAAAATACAATTCTATAAAATCTCTCGTGTTCTGTAAAAAACAGGAAAGTAAAAATGATTTTTGGATGAGCTACTATTTAATTACTACCATTTAGCACCAAACATATACAGAGAGAGAGAGAGAGAGACAGAGAGAGAGAGAGAGAGACACAAACATCAATCCAACTATCAAAACACACACACACACACACACACACACACACACACACACACACACATACACACACACACACACGCACACAAAAAGAGATCTGGGATGTTTTAAAGAAAAGTCAATGGCTGGACCGGACCCACACCAGCTCTGATAGCTCAGATTTGTTCATTTTGAGAAACTCACACTCACTATGTGGCACGGCAATTAGCCCAAAAGAACAGCCATATCACACCACACCAAACAGCAAATCAACTGAGCATTATGCTAACAATGCCATTACTTTACAAACAAACACCCCCCCACTTCCACACCCGCTGAAGGCTATGGATCTGCGCACTGCAGGACGCATGCTAAACAACGGACAATGCGAGACTGCCAACAGGTGAGAACCGCTTATTCACTTAACTGTGTTTTCATCAGTGGATTATTATTTTTTGTTAAACCTATACACTCCCTGACATACACACACACAATACACATTAAACTAGCACACATAGCCTGTGTCACGTTTCATTACAGTTCAAAAGCAAAGAGGGACATCAGCGCCACCCAATGAGTGGCCAGCCATTAGCTTTTTAACACACTGACAGGGTCCAAAAAACCCTTTAATCAAGGTCATGAAGATGAAAAACCTCAAATAAAACAAAACAAAACCATAAACAGGAAAGAAAAAACTGTATCAAGTTAAATGTGGTAGTCAACAAAAAGGACCAAACTATAACAAAATGGAAGGTCTTTGTGTGTTAAAGAGCACACACTGTCTCCATCAAAAGGGGCTCAGCTGGGGAAAAAAGTGGTAAAGAAAAGAAAGAGAGGACGAGACAAAGGTACAGCGAGTGGGAAAAAAATCTGCCCAACATGAAACAGATCAAAGGCTGCGGTCGGGAGAAAGGGAGGCCAGGGGGTCCAGTAATTACGGCCTACATCCGCTAAAGCGAGAAACAGAGGATGGAGGCAGTGTGAAAACTTCTCCAATCCACTCGCTCCTGGGGTTGCCTTTGCACTAGTCCTTCACACACACACTCAGACCCCTACCAGGACATACAAACGCTGCCAGATCCCATCCTGGCCCTCCCCCTTTGCCAGCAAGGCCCAAGCTCATGCAGAGAGCTCTCCTGCTGGCCTATGGGGGGAAGGCTGTCCAGTGTGACTGCCCAACAAAAAAGAAACTTTGTGGGGAACTTGTTTTGCCCAAAGTGCTGTTCTCTGGAAAGGAGAACCAGGCTGACCTTTAGACAGGCACATATTCAAATACAACAACACATACAGATGTGCATAAATCATTTGAAAGACATATCCACAAGCAGCAGCATATAGGGAGTGCACAAGCTTACAAAATACAAACATGAATACCAGCGGCTGCACATACACACACACGTATGTAGTCATTCATGTAAATGGCTGCTCACACATGCAGGAACAGACAATTGGGCCCACAGTGTGGTAGAGGGCAGTCTGAGGGGGGCATAAGATCAGTGGAGACCACTAGCTGCTTGAAACTCTGTGGCGGAATAAAGGATTGCAGTTGCACTAACAGTAAATGCGCAGCCTCATATTCCCACATCAAACACTTCCCTGCCAACACTTTTTAATTACCCAGAAAAACAGAAACATGAAAATGGCTTCAGTGACGGACATGCAAACGACCCCTGATCATGCTCTTATATGTGTCCCCTCCATCTCTCCTTCACCCCCTCACTTGTATTCAGCAGTACACAATCAAACTCAACTAGATTTTGACATTTTCTGACAAAAACATGAGTGCCACTTGCCTGCGCAGAAGTCACGCTTATGGTGCTCAGAGTGACTTTTAGAATGTTGCTATGTGGTTGCTAGGGTGTGTGCAGTTAATGCAGTGTTCTGGCCGGTTAAAATTGTAGGCAATTCCTACTAGCCCACCCCCGATTCATGAATATGGATCAGGTCCCTCTTTTAGTGGAAGTCTGGGAGATTTGTGATTACTTTGACAAAGTAATAGAAAACATCTCTTCAACAAGCTTTAAGATTTGAGGTGTCGTTCCTGTAGCACAATCGGCGAGGGACGAGATATGTACAGCAGTCTAATGCTTTGGTTTGGGGGTTTGTTCAAATCCCAAACCCCAAATAGGAGCACCAGTAAACCACAGCAAACATCCCTAATTAAATAAATAGAGACTGAGAAACAGAACACACACAAGCACACACACACGCGCACACACACACACACACAGGCACACACACACAAGCACATGCACGCACGCACACGCACTCACAAGCAGAACCCCTATGGAAGGGTGCGTTTTTCTGTCACACCACCTCACGTGCATCACCCAAAATTAAATGAATATGAAAAATTAAATTAGATCAAACCCCCGAGTGTTTTATTACTTACTAGCATTTCTAGCCATTAAGCGACTGCATTACTAAAATATGAATAATTAAGGACATGTGGGTAATATTATACTGAAAGAAAAAACATTTGCTCGTGCCTTATTTCATTTGGAAGACACACTGTCATCTCTGGAAAGTGTCTGTCAGGGGCCACTGATCTGAGGCCTGAGGTGACTGAGGGAAACACAGGGTCAGTCTATAACAGGCAAACATTCACAACAAATTTCAGCACCTCCCATTTGTCTCTACTAAACTCCCTCACCACGTGTAGATTCCCACTGTGGAGTTAATTTCCAACCCTCTAAAGTTCTTAAACATCACATTCAGTATTTTTCATTGATTAGATTTGAGTCTCAGCTCTGGCCTTCAGTGCAAACAGTGGAACAATTTCTCCTCTGTGAGCTATCAGCTCGTACAGAGCCCTGCCAAGCCTCTCTGACATACTCATATCACATATTTTGGGCTCTGGGGGAATGATGCTGCCTTGTCTACATCAGAAAGTTTATCCGTTCTGATCCAAACTGGTGGTGGAAACTCGCCATTGCTGTCATTGCAACCTAATCGCAACACTATCACCAAAGAACCCTCTGCTGTCCCACAATGCACAGGGTTTGTTTTCTGCCCAGAGTGAATCTGTTACTGATAGCTCGGACAGAGTCACAAAAACAATCCTACAGTGCCACATTCATCCGAGAACTGCAGAGTAAAATCTCACAAACAGAATGTTGGCTGAAATGTTTTAGTCTAACTGATCAGTAACAAGCAGAAGTTTTTAATCAAAGCTAAAATTAAAGGTACTTTTTAATGTATCATTACATTTATCTTATAACACTTCATAAGAAAATCACAATAAAACACCTCTTCATTATTTTCATTCTCATTTGTGTAAGAGGGTTTGTGTTCCCGTACCTTTCATTTTTAGGTGTATATATAAGCCCCCACTCCACACAAAACCAGAGGCCACAGAAAACTGCAGAATGCCTGTCATGTTTAAGCACATGATGTGTATTCATTCATTAAATATTTTGATTATGCCTATAGCTCACAAAAAAAACTCATAATCAAAAGATCAGACCCCTAAATTAAATGTGATACATATCAGCTAGATACACTACAATACAATCCAAAACCAACACACACACACACACACATTTGAGCTCTCCTCAACTTTTCCAGCATGCCTGGGATTATTAGTGTACTCTTTACGTCTCCCATCTGTACCAACCTGTTTTCAGCCCCTCACCAGTCAACCTAAAGCCCTCACAGCTGTCAGAGCCTCCCGACCCCCTCTTCTCTCTCTCTTCTCTCTCTCTCTCTCTCTCTCTCTCTCTCCTCCGTTCCCTTTCCTTTAAAACCTCACTCTACTTTAACTCCTCGTTCACAGGCCACACGCTTTGGCAGCAGACCGGGGGTTAACCAGCGTTCCCTCTCTTTCTCGCTGTCTCCTCTACCAGAAGCAGCAGCGGTTCCAGTCCGCCCTGGGAGCAGAGCATGGAAACAGGCCCGCATTGCTGTGCTGCGTCCGGAGGGAGTTCATTACTTGAACAGGGCGCTCCCACCAGCCATCCAGAGAGCAGGTCCACCACGGCCCTACTGCGCTCCACTGGAGCTGCTCTCATTAAATGAAGGGAAAAGAAAGAACAAAAGAATAAAAGAGAATGAGAAAAAAAAACTTTGGAGGGAAACAGAAATGACAAGACACTTTTGTTTTTTTTAAATCTTCTTCTTGGACTGTTTTTTTTTATGCTATTTATTTGTCCGATCTCCAAGATGGAGTCTGCGCACTGGCTTTACCAGCCACCCCCGGGTCTGGTTTCTTATTCAGCAGTGAGTTTCCTATCCTCCCCAGAAATGAGAAACAGGTTTAAATATTTTACAATGGCTGGGTGACTGGCGGAGGATCTCAGCTTGGAGAAACAGCCGAAGAATTCTCCAGATCTTTAACCCCCAATGGAGGACTGAACCCTTTGAACGATCAACCACAATCATACACTTCCTTGTCTGTAGCTCTCTTGGGAATCTCCATATGGAACAATACACATCTAGTGTGCTAATTCTGTTGAACGTCGTTAAGAGAAAAACAACTTGTGTCTCTTTCGTTCGATATTATGCTGTAAATCTAGAGCTGTTCTGTTCTCCATCCTTCTCAGAGTCCCCTTTCGTTCTTGGGGGGGCCCTCTTGCGACCCTGCCAAGATGCGAAGGATTCCAATCAGGCACTTAGCTGGATGGCTATTTCCAGGGACAAAGGACATGGAGAGGAGCAGAACTGAAGGGGAGGGGGGAGACGAGGGGGAACAAAGACTGCTCACGGCACCCAGGGGAGCAACCAGCCACTGACGTCACCATGTGAGAGTGTGCGCGTAAGAGAGGTAGAGGGAGGGTGCAGTGGGTGTGTGAGACACTGCCTGAGGCTGGCAGAGGTCCCCAAGGCGGGCGGTCCTCAGGGAAGATTGGAATAGAGGTTTTTATCATTTACAGACACACACCGACTGTGTGCGGAAATATCAACTGTGACATATCGTAATGACGGAAATGAGAATGTATGTATCATACTGGTGTTTGATGCAGATCTGAGAAGCAATGAAGCTTATTAATGTCATGGGAGATGTAATATGAAGACAGCATTCTGTGACACATTCACTGCCGCCACCTCATGAAATTCAATGTAATGAACGCTAGAAACCCTAAAATATTCCACACCAAAATCTAGTGAGCTGCTTTCCCAAACAACACCAGACATCACAGACATAAGGCAGCACTGCACATATCCTTCCCAGAATGCAGTGCAATGCTCTGATGGACAAATCAGGAAAACTGTTAATTAGAGAAATGGTACAGTTATTATGAACACTCTTATTTCAAAATGTTGTGGCTAAAACAAATACATATATATATTAAGAGTAAACAGCTGGGCAGCTCACTAGATATTAGAACAGACCTATAACTCATATACACCATATTAAGGGAAATAAATCTAGGCCAGAGGAAGCACTTGCGGTTGTGTGTGTGTGTGTGTGTGTGTGTATCAGTGTGTGAGCGATTGTCAATAAGGGTGAGAGTGTATCCGCGTACGCTGCCGGCCGTGTTTAATGGACTCTGTCTGCAGAGGGGAAAGGCTGGGCTCAGTAAAGGAGCGAGGATTCTGACAGCCTTGCCCGTTTCTCTCTGTGCGCACGTCCCAGGAGCACCACATTTCCTGACATTTCACTTGACAAAGGCGAGCCACACCTGAGCGCAGGGTTAAAACTATTATAACAGCTCTCTCCCTGGCACACTGCCCTTTGGCTCTCCTGCACCAAGTGTGTGAGAGTGTAACTGTGTGTGGGGGGGTTTGGAGGGGGGGGTTACTTAACCATGTATTGTGAACAAATTTGTACTCAAGTCAGCAAAACCTGACAAACATGAGCAAAACCTACTTTTTGCGGACGTCCTCATTTGTAACCACAAAAATATATATAGATTTTTTTGTTGTATTTTTTTGTATGCAGAAAGTTTTGAGTCAGGGTTGGGTCTATGTAATGTCCCCATTTAGACAGGTAAGTATGCATGTGTGGATGAAAGAGGGAGAGTGTGTGTGTGTCAGAATTTGAAAGAGAATGTGGGTCTAGGTGTGTGTGTGTGTGTGTGTGTGTGTGTGCATACTTGGGGTCTGCAGCTGCGCATGGGTGTGACAACTTGACACAGCAGCACATGACCGCATCTTTATAGTGCATGGTAACCAAGAGCTACAACACCTGGAGAGAGCTAACCATTGCTGCACAGGACCCTGCAGAAGAAACCTGCCATGTTTTTCCATCAAGGGCACTTAGTTGTGCAATTACTGTAGGTTGTTTTGAGCCAATCACGTCAGCCGCAAATGCCATGTGACTAATTGTCCTGGACCTGCAGGAAAATGATGTCATGAAACTGTTGACTGACTAATAGCACCACAAAACAGCACAGTTCCAAACATGTCAAGTTTTTAAAAGCCATGCAAAAACAAACTGATGAAAAACACCTAATGGAATATTCGTAATAACTGAATGATCGTTAATAAATAAAGATGCTGTTTGCTAACAGATGGTGTACTTACACCTACCCGCATGGGCCAAATACACTGTGCTAACCAGCAAAACCTTGACCGGTTTATGTTAACAATAAAACAGACAGCAGCAGCAGCAGCATATCTTGAGTCCAAACCTGCAGGGCCCACACAAGCCCTCTCTACACCCACACTCAGCCCATGCTAAGCTGGCTGTAGGGAGCCAGTGAAGAGTGGAGAAACACAGCTAGCAGCCCAACGCCATAATAGAGAAGCCAGAGATTGAGAGAGAGCAATGGGGGCACATGATCCAAACTCAACAGCAGGTGAGTGAGTGAGTGAGTGAGTGAGTGAGTGAGTGAGTGAGTGAGTGAGTGAGTGAGTGAGTGAAAAAGAAAATGAAGGAGGGAGGAAGGACACTGCAGGAGCGCTGGAGCGAGGGGGCAGGAGACATGATGGGCTGTAGAGGGGAAAGAGAAAAAGAAAGAATAAGTAGACAGAAAGAGAGAGAGAGAGAGAAAGAGAGACCAGAGTTTGGAGACAGAGGGACAGCAGAATTTGGGTTACCCAGTACAGGGTGAGAGAGAGAGAGAAGGGGGGCAGAGTTTGGGATACTCAATACAGGGTAAGAGAGAGAGACAGATAGAGAGGTAGAGCAGAGTTGAGGTTACCTAGTACAGAGACAGAGAGAGTAGAAAGAGGGGGGGGGCTGTGCCTCATTACTGTGACCCCCCGTGAGGAACCTGGTGACGGCTATATTCTCCAGCTCCCGGGGTCACAGAGGTCACGCCACAGACCGGAGGTCACACTCTCTCATACAAACCCTTCACACAAACTAACTAAACCACAAACTGATTAACGCAGCCACTGAAAGGTGGAAACACCTGACCTCTGCCACCCTCACCGCCTCACCCGGGCTTGGACAAAGACCGCATCCCGGCGGAAAACCAACTTAGAATAAACAAGCATGCTCCAACACAGCCACACAAATGTTCAATGGGTGCGCCACTGACCTCGACTGACTCCAGACTCAAAGTTGAGCAGCCACATCCAGGAATGGAAACTTAATTTAATCTGCAGAAAATTCATTTCAAACCAGCACACTTCCTGAGGCGCGAACAGATCCGTATGTATGAATGAGTTATGGTGCGCTGTAATATTTATGCATTTGTAGATGAGGGTAATACTGACAAACGGAGACTATTTGAACCTGGCAGCCATGCTAGTCACATCCAATGCGCCCACTAAAACAAAAAGACGCGTGGCCCGAGCTTGCGCAAATAAAAACGGTATGAATTATGCATACTTCTGTGGATATGCACCAAAAGAAATAGATGTGTAATTGTGTACTTTGATTATCTGTACATTTATTTGTGCATACACACCCTTCCCATAACCAATGAATACTAATGAGCGTATCTCCCTCTTTCTCTCTCCCCATGAGCAGGAAAAAATGTGTGTGGATATTCCAACAGATTTTGGCTTCTTCCTGGGCACACGCAGACAGACCAAATATTTACTCTCCCCTCTTCCGCCTGCCTGCTCGACACAGCAGCAGAGAGAGAGAGAGAGAGAGAGAGAGTGAAGGAGTGTAAAAAAGAGAGTTACATTTATAATCGGCTGATTTTTTCCCTCCAAGAAGGCAAGCTGAATACAAGTACGCTGTCGCCAACACACACGTGCAGCGCACACACACACACACACACACACACTACTTTTGTGTCCTTTGGCAAATTCTTTTATTTCAGTCTTGCATGGAGCTGAAAAAATGAAGAGAGAGAGAGAGAGAGAGAGAGAGAAAGAGAGAAAGAGAAGAGGATGGTAGAAAAAGGAGAAGAGACAAGAGAGAGAACGTCCCCACAGAGTTTTTCTCCCTTCCTGGTGCGAGCGAAGGTCCCCACAGAGTGCCTGTGTAATTTCCAGTGCCTCAGAATTCAGGTATTAATAAAGACCCCATGGGGAACCGCACACAATATAACCCTACATCTTCAGACATTATGAAAGGACGCCCCCAGGGGTCTTTGGCTCAAATTTCTGAAATGCAGGCATTGTAAAAAAGGCACCCCCGGGGGA
>JAZGTJ010008586.1:0-20759 GCA_036877575.1 Botia almorhae
GGATTAACTAATTTGCTGGTTCTTATATTAGGCTGATGGAATCTGCTAAATAATGTTATTTGATGTGCCATAACAACTACAGTTTTCCAATTCTGCGTATAAATTGCTAAATAAAATATCTTGCTAGATATTTGCTGCTTTTGTTTTATAAAGGCCCATAACCACCATGACAGTTTGGGCATGCTATTATAGTAAACAATGTTTAACTTCTGTTTTAAGAGACAATGTGTTTTTGAGTTTATCTTTAGTAGACGAGGCAGTTTTTTATTGAAACCTGCATCTTTGTTAATATTGGACAATACCAAGAATGCCATTATTGTTTGTGTTGGCATTGCATATGGTATTGTGCAATAGAAAAGTTTCTTGTCTGTTGGACACAAACACAAGCTAACCAAGAAGTGTTGTTCTTGAACATTTTAAGTGCAAGTTTTTAATGTTTTCTGAACCTTACCACCACAGGGATAAGGTATTGTGATGGGTTACCAGGGTGTTGCTAGGGTATGCTGGCTAATTGCTTGCTAGGCAGTATATCCTGATCTGGAGATAATGGCTTGGGCCCTTTCAGTATTTAATAAACTTTGCACCTTTTTTTTTTAAGCTGTGGGGCACGAATTGCACTTCCAAATACTTAAGAATCACTAAACACAATAAGGGCAAGTACACACTGCTGTAAAGGAAATCAGTCTTAAAACATTTCTTTTCAAATAGTCTTTTAATGTGGATGTTGTAAAAAGAATCATTGTGTCTTATTGGAAATGTAAATGCCGTTTATAAATAGGATTGAATAGAATATATACCATCCGAATTTTCACTGAATTTGACCGTCATTCAAGGGTTCTTGCTCTTAAATATTAAATAATATAGCTAATTATGCTAAACATTAGCTAATATGCTAATGTTTTCAGCTACCAGTAAGAAGGCAGTTCTCTGTTTTGCCATGAGTTTACTAAAATCAATTTAGAAAATGCATTAAAAATAGTGCAAATTTAGAGTGGGCCTGCTTATAACGGTAAAGCCATCTGGTAACAAACAGATATGGTTTGTATTATTAATGTCAGGTACTTTATACATAGGTGAGGTAGAGTACTTCCGTCATTCTAGTTACGTAACAATGTTGTCAATATTTGAGCTTACTTTCATTGAAACTAAGGGCTGTTCTCTATACAAATAGAGAGGGCAGAAGAGTTTTCCTTTATTTGCCTATTAGGTCAGCTGGCTAGTTTTTCCATTAACGCTCCCTTCTCTAAACTAGCAGAAAGAGAGGTAGGTGTGAGACCTGCCCATTTGCCTTGAGTTTGCCCAGGTCCCAATTACCATTTAAAGCGCGGGTGAACAAGAGCACTTCATTGTGAATTGTATAGTAATAGTTGTGATATGACTGTTTGGGTGTATGTATGAAGGTTTACATCTTGGTTGGAATTCAGTAAAGTGGTGGCCATGTCCCCGCCTTTATGTCACGCAATGGATATCTTTTTAAAATTGAGAATGCATGTCAACATAACGTGATATTTTAAGCAGGTGTGGTTTAATAGATGTTTTAGCAGAAGTGTCACTGAATGACTTCATTTGTTGTGTTTTAAGCACAGATAAGGTCCCACATTTTATCAGTCTTAATCTGTTAGATACGTTACAGTAGACGTTTATCGTGAAGGTCAAAGTTTGTTAGATCAGTTCTTTGTTTCATTCTTCTTTCGTTCGTTCGTTCTTTCTTTCTCACGTATACATTGACACACAGGGGATTGAATTTTGCCTCTTCTCTTTATAAAGCCTGCTGGTCTAGTGTTACTGTCCCACTTCACTGTAATGTTGATACAGCAGCTTTTGACATTGAGCAGTACATTGGCTGTTCATTGTCCCTTACTGAAAAACAGCTGAGATTATTTAATATTGGACAAAAGTGCTTTACTGCAGTATCAAAATACAGCCTTTAATTGTACAGACACTTAATGTAGTGCAAGCATTTTATTGTAGTTTTTTTAGTTTCTTACATTTGGGGCTAAACCCATAATAAAGACATTAACAAAAGGTTATTATAAGTTTCCTAATGATTTTGTTCTTTTTTTATGTAGGCCACCTTGTCATACATTGAAGTACATTGAAATCTTATGTTATTCTTAAAATAATAGAGCTGATGTAACCTGCTGTACCAGTTTGTTTGTCAGGCTTGGAGGGCCTTGGTTTAGTGTTTGGTGTATCTGTTATTTATGCAGGTTACCAGCGAGAACACAGTTCCTGTTAACCCTTTCTCCTCTGTCCTACAAGCACAGAATGGTTACAGTGGTTCTCTTAATCATTGTTAGCTTTAAAGGCTTCAAATCACTCTTTGTCATTTTTTAATTTTATATTTAGTTAACCCAAAAACCTAAACCAATAAAAAAATAATACACTGATCCTGATGGTTTAAAACACAGTGTAGTTTTCTGTGCTTTAAGTGTGGTTAATGATTGCAGTTAAGGTCAGATTAGGAGCAGGAACACACTATCAAACACTTTTTGATTTTGCATCTACCTGTATGGAGATAAACCTCTGAACATTATGTCCCTCGTAATGGTTGTGCGTCAGTGTGTGTGTGTGTGTGTGTGTGTGTGTGTGTGTGTGTGTCAGTGGGTTTCAATATGTGTATAATAGCACGTGTATAATAATGTAAACATGGTTTATAGGGACACTTCCTGTGTCCTCTAAACCAAATCATTTTAAATCATTTAAATAATTTTAAATCAAATAATTTTATGTTTTCAACCAAAACATACTAAATGGTGATTTATTGTAAATTAAAAAATGCCCAAAATGTTCTGTAAGGGTTAGGTTTAGGGGATAGAATATATAGTTTGTACAGTATAAAGTACATAGAGAGTCCTCATAAACCACGTATGCCCACGTGTTTGTGTGTGTGTGGAGGGGTCTTTGCTTAGCTGTGAGGAATGTGTAGGATGTTGACAATGTCTGTTCATCAAGTTTTCAGCATGGTGTCATAGCTCTGACTTACTGCCTTGAAAAACTGGGAACTTTTTTTAGATGTAATAGTATGAATCAACTGAAAGATGTGCATTTGTCGGGGAAAGATATTTATGGGATATATATTTGTGGAAGTGACTAAAAATTGATTTTTAAGGTGACCTTTAAAATAGGATAAGATATTTTGTACTGTTGGTTCATCACATGTCTGTTCACAGTCTCTCTTGTCCAAACAAATGTATAACAGAAGATAATCTTTGGGGGGAGCTGCTTAGAGACTGTAATTATCTTGAAAGAACTTTCCTTATCTAATTACAAACAGTGACATCATATTGAGGAACATTCCTTGGACTTCTATTGCTGATAGGCACAATTTCCCCACCCACAGACTCCAGAGTTTAGTTTCCTGCTGTCTGCCAACTGTAAGGTCACCAACTGACTAATAGTCTGTGTTTTCTGGCATATGGTTGTTTTGTTTTTTGCAATTTCAATTTTAAAGTTCATAAGTTAATTTTGAACAAAACATCTAAGCCCCCCCAATAATCTTTATCAATAATTTTGCCGGGCAATTGTAATTATAACACTTGTTTCAGACACTGAATGCTCTTCACATCTACCATTAGTGCAAAGTGGTGTGAGTTTGAGGTAGAACCATTAGTTTGTTTGACCAGTGTTGCTGTGTTTGGGTAGCTGCGATGTTCAACAAACAGAGCAATGTTTTGATAGATAGCTTGACGTTTACATGAATCAACCCACGAATGGCTGTATAGTTGTCTCTGTATTTAAAGCTGGGATAGGAAAGATGGTAAAGTATTTTAACAATTTTACATCCTAATGTCCCTGATAATATTATGCAAGATTTATGAGTTTGTTTTCTAAATATAAGTTTCTCCAAATCAAAATGTGACATTTAAAACACCTTTGTTGTGATAACCAAAGCCATAGAACCATGAAGAAAATAACATCAGAAACTTTTTTCTAGACAAAATATTTTACTCCAATCAGATCCCAACAGATAAAATCAGTTGGTTATTTTTCACTGTCTCCTTTAAAAATACATTGCATTAGGAAATCAAATGCATTGTGAATGCCTTTTTGTTTGTTGTATTGTAACGTGTATATAAATGTTCATTTTATGAGCAGTCAATCCACAGATTTTCACTTTAAGGGGGTCCAAGCGTAAATGCTTGGAATTCTACTCCAGCCTCTCCCGCTGTGCACACGCCATGTTTAATTAGATTCAGCTTTGGAAGCAGCTTTTCGGTGTTACAATTCCTGTAGACTTCCCATGATTCCTGTGTTCCGAAAAGTCTATTATGACAACAGTGTGGGCAGATAATGGCTGCTTTTTAAAGTTTACAGAATGTGAGCTCTAGAACTCTCTTCCCTGAATACAGGCTAATTGCCGAGCTGAAATGAGGAGGCCAGCGCTGACAAAACAAAGGCTTATTTTTATCATGACTGGGCTGATTTCTGTGACCTGTGTGATTTACTGGTCCAGGGTTCAGCTTCCATGTGAAATTAGTCACATTAAACGCCTGTTCTTCTTTTATGCTTTAATTAGTCAGGAACTCCGTACCATTTGTAACAATGAATTTGGTACAATTGTGTGTCCATTTTTAGATCGCTCACTATAGACTGTAATATGATGACCCAGATATTATTTAATTTTCCACATACAGTACAAGAGCAAATTAACTAATTTAATAACAAAAACGTTACCATGTCTTTTACAAAATAAAGTTGATCATGTGAGGGATTATGTTCATGTGTTGCTCTCTAAAGTACTGGATTCTGATTGCATAGAGGAGTCAGGTTTTATTTTGTGCTAATGACTGTTTTGGTTTAATGGCATGCATTCACATTTAAATACATTTTAAAGTTTTACATTTTACCACCCCTGAGCCTGATGACCTTTAACCCCCGGCCCTGACTGTGACCTAGTAAACACCTAATGGGTTTGAGCATCTTTAAACAATAACGAAAAAGGGTGATCTCTCTGGGTTTATTTTGAACATCTTTAAACTAAACAGAAAAAAGAATCTAAACCCATTTTTTCTCTTTCAGCTGGTACAAGTTGGTGGATAAGAATGGTAAACAAGATAAAGACAGAGGTGAAGTTCTCCTGGATATCCAGTACATGCGCAATAACCTGACAGCCAGCATGTTTGACCTGTCCATGTCAGATAAGCCTCGCTCTGGCATCTCCAAACTTAAAGACAAGATCCGGGGGAAAAAGAAAGATGGATTCTCGGATTCTGCCTCTGCAATTGTATCTATTGCAGGAACAGATAGTGAAGGGGAAGGAGAGGATGGTTTAGATTCTTCTAAGAAGAAATCAAAACTGAAATCTTTGTTTGGACCAAAGACAAACCTCCACAGGAATGTTTCCCAGTCCATGTCGACCTTGGGCACTCTGCCTGAGAAGAACAGTTCGCTTAGCAGCAGCAGATCCTCTGGCCTTAATGTGGAGTCACCTGATGGTAAGGTCAAAAGTTACTCAGATATCAATTGCAGTGTAAATGGGATTTAGATACTTCACTTACCCACCCCCCCTTTAATGTATTTTAATATAGTAGTAGTTAAATTAATTTAAACTTCAAGCTGTTTGTTTACAATTTTACCTGTTTCAGATTTTAATATGATGTAATATTGTATTCTTAATTTAAACAACACTGGGGTCTAGAAATCTGTGACAACATTTAAAATATGCAGCAAAATGTAGCAACATTTTTTGGTACTTTTATGGGTAAAAGGAGTTAAAAACATTTAAGGACTGTTTTGACTGTCTCTAAATCTCAACCGTAAGTAAATTTGTTACTGGGACTTGACTCCTTTGTGTAAAACAAGCATGGTGTTCTTTGGAACATTCTTAAATTGTGCTGTAATAACATGGATCGTCAGGTTTTGCATGAAGTAAGAGTCCTTGCAAGCTGGTGTGCATGTATAAGCAAACGAGACGCAAACTGAGTACAATAAACTTCGGAAATGCATGTTGTTTTTTGTTTAATTTGTCAACAAATTAGGAAATATGTAAAACAAAGTAGTTTTATTAACTTCTGGTCACTCACTGTATATTTTATTTTTAATGATGTTGTCCTTGCACCCTTCCACAGTGAAGAAGAAGTTTAAAATTCTGGGACACAAACGCAATGGCAGCACAGACAGCAAAGTATCTCTTGGCCCCTTTTCTCTTCTGAACCGCTCCAAACAGAATGTGTCGGACCAGAATAACCTGTGTATCAATGGCAGCCATGTTTATGCAGAAGAACAAGAACCTAAACCAGGTTTTGGCTCCACACTCAGTCTAAACAGCTCAGGAAAAGGATCAGTAGAAGATGTTCGTAAATACCATCAAAGAAATATTTCAGACGTCTCTGTTGATTCATTAAAAGCTCTAACGATCCCCTCATACAAGCCTGAAATTAAAGACAAAGATTCACTTGTCCAACAGCGCCCTTTAGAGGACAGGAGCTTCGGCCTACAGGAGCGCCATCTAGAGGTGAATGAGGAGAAGGCTAAGAAACCTGAAGGTAGAAGCCTGCAAGAGATGCTGGACAGACAGGAAGAGCAAGAGAACAAGAAACGGCAAGAACGAGAAAAAGCACAGGAGGATGAGAGGAAAAACAGACAAGTAGAACAAGAAAAGAAACGGAAGGAAGAGGAAGAGCTCCAGAAGAAACGTCGAGAGGAGGAGGCACAGCGAGCCGAAGAGCAAAAGCACCAGGAGGAGAGCAGAGTAACTGAAAGGCTCTCCTCTCTTTTTGGTATTGGAAAGAAAAAGGAGGAAAGGAAAGAGGAAGCAAACCCTCAAACTATGAATGAAGCCAAACGTCTAGAAGTACCGTCCTCCACAAACCCATTTGAAGATATTCCTCTCACCCCAGATACTCCAGCCTCTCTCCTAGAAGAGAGATCCACGAACCCCCGACCGGGCACTCGGACCACATTTACTCCAACACCACCCGCTAGCACGTTCTCAAGTCGCACAGCGAAAGTGTCTGCAGTCAAGCCAAGGTTAGTGCTCATAAGACAATACACTTATCCTTAATAAACTTATCCTAACCTATTAGCTGTGTAAGCAATTCATTATTGTTGTGCCCCAAATTAGTTGTTCTGATTGTAAGTTTAAAGTCATTATTCAGGATAGATGCTTAAAAATTGAGATTGGAAGTTCACTCCCTGTATTTAGATTAGGCTCCATAGTAAATGGTAAGTCAAGCCGCCCTCTAATTCATTTAGCATTTTTAAAAAATCTACCACTTGAGAGCTGAAGAGAAACCCAGGCTGTAATTGTATCCCATCACATCTCTATCTATTCTGGTGAATAACACAGAAAGGGGAACTTTTGTTCCTGGAAAGTGATTTTACATAGATGATTAAATATAAAAGACATGAAATGAATCATGATCTACTGAGTCTCGGGATGGTAAGTGTGAAGTCACTTATTTTTTTCCTTAAACAGCCCTAAAAAATGGCCACATGAAAGACTTTTCTGAAAGTTCTGATTTTAGTTTGAATATCTTATATTCAAAATCTAATTTAAAAGTTTTAGGTCACTAATAATAACCAAGTAAATAATATATTTATAATAATATATATTTATAATAACATATATATAAATAACCAAGTCTGTAAAACTGATCGTAACTGATAACTGTTAACCTTGCATAAATATGCATATATGCATAAACCAGAGGATCTTACCTTTGTTCACATGTCTGCGAATGTTGTTATTAAAGCGAAAATAAATCAATAAAATTAAAAACACAAGAAAAAACAAAACAGTTATGTTTGCTTTTACTAAATTGCTGATAAATTCGATAAAATGCAAAAAACTTTTAAATAAAACTTTTTATTCAATTATAAGAAGTAAAACAGAAGCAATTAATACTAAACTTATTATTAAACTTATTAAATACTTATTATTTATTTAATACTTATTAAACGTAGCAAATAATACTAAATACTAATACTAAAGCTTTTGTATAATTGGTTGAATTTCTGCAAACATTTGGTTTTTCTTGTATTTACCTGCAATATATGTAGTGTGTTGTGAAATGATGAGCAGGGGTGGGTGTGTGGTTGTAATCAGGTGATGAGGTCATTCTTTCTCCAGTAGATGGTGAGGACTCAAGTATCAAGCAGTTTCTGTGTGTTCTTGCAGTATCACCATGAAACATTTAGTTAGGCCATTGTTTCTTTCAATTTGTCAACAATGAATGATATTCCTGTGGATCATGAATAAATTTATAAACGGTGCTCTTTATATTCTTTTTTTTGACCTTTGTCATTGTATTTCATTTTAATCAAGATTTCTTCCTCTTTAATACTCTGAATAAAATCTTACCTTCAGGTAAAATTTGTTTTCGTTGCTGATGATGAAAGCATACTAAGCATCCTAATGTATACTTGGCCTTACTTCAATCAGTATTTCTTTCATCACCTTGTTCTTAGCATGTTCATTACAGTATTGCGTGATTTGCCTTTTGAAATGCGTTGTTTTTGCGTAACTTACTTGACCTGTTTGGCTGAAGGCCTGTGATTGGTTAGTGGAGAAGAGAATGTGGACTGGATTGTCAGGTGTGAATCCTCTGGTATCTAGAGAACAAGATCATGTGAGATTGAGCTGTTACAGACGGTGACTGAGACATTGTCTGAACACAATATAATTACTTTTTTCACTGGAATTTGAACATTTTCTCTACTTCTGTTTTATGGTGGTTTACTAATATGGTGAGTAACTAATGTTCCAAAGCTGAAGGTGGTAATGTGTTTTAGTTGTGTTGGTTCTTGTGCAACGTTTAGATTTGGAAATGCAGGGCATTTTTCTCACCTGTCTAACTATGGTTGACGCATAAAGATTTTGAAAGAAGAGATAAAAAGAATGATCTGTATTTAAGTAGTATTTGTTTTATCTGTTACGTTGGTGAAGTGAAGACAAAGACTTTTTGAGATGCYAGTGTAAAGACTTTATGCAATAATGAGTTTTAATACTAATTGCCAGTTAGGATTTTTGAATGATTATATTTATTTCTTAGAATTAGCTCATTGTAGCTCAAGGCAGATTTTAACAGGAAAATTTCTCAAGATGTAAAGAAATGCATTTATGGCTTACATGTATAGTTTTAACATGGCAAGATTTTTTTAGACTTATTAGACTTAGTATTTTTTTGATGAACAACACATTTGAGCTTGGCGTTTGAGCTGTGATAATAGATTTTAAAGGGTTGGATGAAGGATGCCCTGTTTTAGCATACCCCTTGTATTTAGGTACTTAAATCGATATTTGTTTGTTTTTCATTACAATAGCAATGCTTAGTTTTTTTTTACATTTTATATTTTTACTCTTCAGCAGATTGACTGCAGTTGTGCTGCCTGAATCAGATAATAGCCAATCCCAGTTTTCCCCAAACGTTACCACACCTTCCCCATCCCTCCTTTCTGAGTCTTTTGGTATGTTTTCTGACCTTCATTCTTCTCTGGCACCACCTAAACCTCCAAGAAGTTTCACTGAGTTCTCTACAAACAGCATGGAAAACCTTTCAGAAGTTGACCCCAGATCAGAGAAGCGAAGGGCTCCTCAACCCCCTGGTTATCCAAAGAGCCCGGCCAAGATTGAAAACCAGAATGGGGGACAAGTGCATAACCATAACTCAGACAGTCAGAGGCCTTCTATTCCACTTCCAGACTATGAAACCCTTTACTCCAAGAAGAGGCATGGGGTGATGAGTCAAACACGTTGGGATCATGTTATTGCAGAGGTCAACCAGAGAAACTGGGATCTCTCAGAAGAGATGAATGTAGATGGACCTGAGCAGCCCGTTTCAAATAAATCTGCATCTGCGATCTTACAGGACAGAACCTCAGCAAGCCTTAACCAGCACTACGCATCTCACCCTGCCATCTTGAAGCACAAGGAACCACTCATCCCACCCAAACCCGCTGCTTCTGGCACACCTAAACTATTGGTTGAGGGTAATGTTCGGTATAGTCAAATGAAAGAGCCCTTATATGCTACTGTCAATAAGCCAGGCCATTCTGCTTACAAGAACATGGACAATAACCCATCTCCCACAGTCCAGGGTCGGCATGTACCTCAGGAGACAGAAAGAAAGGCAAAAGAGAAGCCCACACCAGCTGCTAGAGCTCTGAATTCAAAGACTGGCTCGATTTCTGAAAATGTTGTTAAAGAGATGCCTTCAGTCAAACCCAGACAATGTGCAGTAATCAAGGACCCAGTCAGACAAGTCCAACCAGACAAGCAGGTTACAACTGTGACATTAAAAAGCAACCATGATGAGAAGCCACACATAGTAAGTGGGAATGGAGTTGCCCAGAGGGAAACTTTCTCTTTGGTGGAATTAGATGAAGCGGATCACTTTGACGTGTCAAAAGAACTGCGTTTGGAAAAACTTTCCAATGAACCCAAGAAGGTTATGACTGATTGTGACCCATTCCCAAGTGATAAGCTAATATCTAAAGGCCCTTGGGCTTTAGAACAACAGAACACGATTAAAGATGACCTGTTTACTGGGATCCCAAATAAAAGTAGTAGTCTTGAAGACCAGGTGGCTGTCCGTGCTGATAAGCAAAACTTGTTGGCCAACAAAAAGACAACTGATCCATTCACAAAGTTTTCAGAGAACAGCACGTCCCCAAAACTAGAAAGCAAGAAACAATCACCCAGCTTCACAGAGCAAGCCAGAGCCACGTTCCAAAGAAATTTTTCACTTAGAAGAAAAAATTCATCTCGCCAATACCCAACTACTGCAAAAGATGTTACGGAGAGACCTGACCTGGACAGATCGATGTCTCAGTCTTCACAAGATCCTGAAGATGTTGAGCTGACTGTAACCAGTGTTAGCCCACCGAAAAGAAATGAATCAACCCTAGCAACATCGGACACCTCTTTGGGTAGCTCAGCCGGGGGTAAAAACGCACATCGTGCTTGGGTATCACCGTCAGAGCAGAATGTTAGTGGAAATACAGTTTCTAATCAAAGAAGGTGAGACTACCACCTAGTACTACCAACCCCATCTCACCCTCCCATACTAACAACTCCTCTAACTTGCCAATCAACTTGCCATCCCCCGGTGTGTTTAATTCATCACCTTTTAAATCAACAGCTGTCACTGTCCCTCAAATTACCTCAATTAATACCTGGCATTACACGATTAAAGAGACTTTGTGTGGCATTTATTAAGTTAGTTGCTTGCTGGCTACTTTGGCGGATTTCCAGGGTTGGGATAGTGATCTTGGGTTTGCTGCTTATTGCTGGTGATCACATCTAATTGTGTTAGTGGCACAGAATTTGTCTTTTGGGAGTTAATTGCTCTGGACAATATGTTTTTGAGTTTTGTTAAAATTCGTATACTTAAGGCTATATGAGAGTATTATGTGTTGACGTACATTTGAGTGGCTCACGTGGTATGATGTGATGTGGCTTTTTTAAAGGTCATTTAGGCTGCATTGTTAATTATTAAATTGGATTTAAATTCTTAGTCCAATAAGTTTTACTTTTTCAATCTCTGCTTTGGATTAATGATATGTTAAATAGTTTGGGTGTATTTGGAATGGTTCTCTAACAAAAGTACTGCTTTCTGCATACCAGTGTGTGAAACATTATAAACAGTAGTGTACTTAAATAATGTTTTAAACTAGTATACTACGTTGTCACATGATACAGTGATTTGGCTTTTTATATTTTATTCATACATTTTTATATTTTATAAAACATACACTCAGTCACTTTATTAGGTACACCTTGTTAGTAGCTTGCAATGGATCCTGAAAAGCCATTACAGGTTTCTGATTTTACTGTGATCATAAACGGATGGATAAACAAGTATGGTGTGATTTGTAAGCTGTTCTTTTGGGTTTTAAAGAAATTATCCCTTCAAGGTTCCTTCAGAAATGTTCTTCTGCATACTGTTTCTCAAGAGCTTTGCGAGCCTTAGTTGATCATAGACACCACTGCTGACATCAATATAGTAAACTCCAGAGATGGTTGTGTGTGAAAATTCCAACAGATCAACAGTTTCTAAAATAATCACACCAGCTTGTCTGGCATCAACAACCATGTCAGTTTCACTTACATTTTATTTCACCTTTCTTCCCGTTCTGATGCTTGGCTTGAGCTTCGGCAGATCCTTCTGACCATAGCATCTTTCACACATATAGTCTTTTGCGTTAACATTATGTGTGAACAGAACTTTTAAAAAACACTGGTAAATCGTCCCTGGCTGTTTACCAATAAGAAACAATGTAACAATATCTGTAAATTACGGTGTGATGCTGGGGGTAAACAGAACAGGATGACATGTATGCGCACAGAACGTGCTGATGTAAGAGTCTGACGTGTTCATCGAGTCATCTAAAATGATGTTGGGTCAAGAGCAACTGCAAGAGTGTAAATTTTGCCACAAAATTAAAAAGGAGTTAAGAGCTCACTCCTGGTTAATGACATTACAGAGTTGACCGGTATTTTGGCATTGATATGCGAGTAGTACCTTACCTGCAGAAAGGTGGAAAGCCGTTGCTTGTGAACAGAACTTGTGTATTTACTGGTAAAGTATTTCTGGTAATTGTATGGTAATTTACCAGAATTACTTTGTGAAAGGGTCTTATGTCTACATGCCTAAATGCATGTAGGCAATGCAAGTTGCCGCCACATGATTGGCTAATTAGTTATGTGTCTCAATGAGCAGTTGAACAGGTGTACCTAATAAAGTGGCCAGTGAGTGTAACTTTTGGCTGTCAGTCATCTTTCTGGTAATAGTTAAACCCATTGTATTGTGTGTACAGTGTCTTGTGCAGTATGGTCTGGCTAAAACCTTTTTACACATTTACAAGCATTTACTTGTAAAATGTCACATTTACAAGATGTAGCAGGTCAACTAGGCATTCCGTGCAAACAGAAAATGTGCAAGAGATGAGTAGTACAGTACTCTGCCATTCCGAACATACTCAGTGTTTAAATTCTATTGTAAAGAGGGAAAATCAAAGGGGCTTTTGATTTTTGCATGTGTGCCATTTTCTAAGGGTGTTTTGACCTTTATTATATGCATCTTCCTGTTTTATGGGGCAGATTCTTTAGTTATTTGTCATTTTTCATTGCCGTAATGTGTTTCCCTTTTTTTTCTCAGGCCTCACCCAGTAAAACCCCTGAGCTCCACAGAGAGCCAGCCCATCAGTGTGGGGAAGGATCCGAAGACCCTCACCATCAGGGAAATGGCTGAGAGGTCAAAGGTACCGTACAGACAAAGTTTAAGCCTTTTAGATCAAAAGATTTTTAAGGTTGAGTAATATTGACAAGTGTGCTGAGCATTTATTTTTTTCTTTTTCACTTGTCCCATCTCTGTACATTCAGATGGGAGACAGCGCTCCATATACTCAGCTCACCCAGGAGGAGTTGATCACACTGGTGGTGAAACAACAGGATGAGCTGTCCAAGAAAGATGTCCGGATCAATGAGCTGGAGAATTATATCGATAACCTGCTGGTACGCGTCATGGAGGAGAAACCGGGCCTACTGCTTACCCTTAACTCCAAATGTTAGGGTTTGAGTCTAGCGTGACTCCACCACGACCAGTTCATAGACAATATATCACTGTTAGATTGGGCTGAGTTGTTGGAAAGAAGGATTTTGGATTTCAGCCAAAATGTAACTCACATCTCATAAGCTTTTTTATTTGAGTATTCAATGCATGCATGCACGCACATTCTAATCTGACCATCAATATCTCATGAATAATTGACATCAGGTCCATCAGTAACTGGCAGGATGTAGCTGTAACCAAGGGTCTGATTTACAGCTGAATAATAGGGTATTATTGTTTTTTAGAAGCATGGTACAAGCTTTCTCCAAAATCTTCCTAACAGTGATGACAGCCTATTTATTGATCCAATTTAGTTTTTCTGTGCACAGTCATCTATCCCTTCAGGCAAAGATAGGGCTTCCCAATGCATTATTTATTGAAGTGTCTTAAGCTTGTATTTGAAGAATACCTTGTACCTTCTGCCTGCTTGATTTTTGTTTATATCATGACTGCTGCTCTGCATTAGTGTTGATACAGCCTTATATCTGTTGGGACTTAAGGTCAAATCAAGGGCAGGGGAATAATCCCTTTACTGTTTCTAGGGCTGTGCTGTACATTTAGAATGTAAGCACTTTTTACTTGAATAAGGTGATTTATGAAGGATGGCTGTTTTATATGAAAGTAATTATCTGAAATATTTCTAGTATCCTGTAAAATTACTTCTGTAGAAATGCCCTAATGCAGACTTACATTCTGTTGCCTATGCATACTTCTGCTTATGCAGATGTCTTTGTTCTAACACTGGATTTTTCATTGACCTGGTCATTATTGGCTATATTTGAATTTTTACTTTGAAGGTTACATTTCACAAATCAGAACTGTCAGTCAGCAGTTAAATCAGTCAAATTCAAAATGTAAACAAAAAAATCTACTGATGCTGCATGCTAAACAGCATGTTTAGATTAATATTGACCAGGTATTAATAGGTGTTCTTTGAAGACAGTCTTTTTAAAAAAGCTATTGCAATAACCTTTTAGCACATTGTACAATGGTGGAGGTTCTGTGTACATACTGTGACATACTACAGTTCTTTATTGAACAAGCAATAACTGTTTGGCAAATTTTGTTTCCTGAATTGCAGGTAATGTGGTACTTACAAACCAGGATCTTTTGCTGTTTTTAATATGCAGTTATGTAATTTTCAGGTTTCTAAAATGTAGCTTATTTACAGTACGCATTGCAGAAAGCTTATAGGTTGAGGAACTAAAAAATCTGATATTGAAACTAAAACAGTCCGCAATCTACTACTAAACTCAATAACCAAAATGAACTAGTGTATCATCTTCAATTACTTTATTTATATTATTAATCTTTTTACTAATCATGCCACTACACCTGTCCACTTGTGTGACTACAGGGAGATAAATTCCCCCCAAAATGCCTAAGAAAACCATGTTATTTATTTGGTCATCAGTAATTTACATTTGATTGTGTTGGTCTGTATTAGTTATCTTTGTTGTAATATATTCATGTTCATTTTAACAGTTAAGAGCTTACAGTGTGACTCATTCATTAGTTGACAAGTACTATGAATGAGGTCATCAAACTCTCTTCACTCATCATGTTGATTGTTGGCTCTGCATAACATGATTCAAACACTCTTTAATGTCAGATTTGAAGTTAGAAGCCTTAAATAATTCAAGATGCTAAACACGTGCACAAGATAAGCAAATGTTTTGTAGATCTGTGCCTTGTTTTTATAAATTAAATATTATATATAATTAAGCCTGAAAATGTATACTGAGAACCCACAAAATACTATTTTGCTTTTATTTCAATAACTAATTAAAAGTAATTTGATTATGCCTTGATCAACTAAATAAAACATATATTAACTTATGTATTTGTGTGGTAAATCGTGGGATTTAGTATGAGATTTGATATGTTTGTTAACACTGTTAATTTAACTCTAAATAATTCTGTAGTTCATATGGATTCAGATACAACTACACATGCAAAAGTTTCATGATATTTCAAACTATTTAAAATAATTGTGTGATTTTTTGGTCAAAATATTTCTTAAGGTATTTATTTTGAAAGAATTTCAGTACAGCCTGTTAGCTACTAAAAAATTACTGAAAATTTCCTTTGTTATTACCAAGGGAAAGACATGGTCATTGTGATTTTAAAAACAACGGAAGTCGTATTTAATCAACAGCTCTTATACCAACGCCCCTGACTTCTGTCTATACAAATAAATAGCTACAGAGAACAAGATTCACAGATAAACTGCAAGCATAGCGTGATGATGCTCACATCAGTCCACTAGATGGCAGTACGATACAGTAGATGTATGACAGTTAGACAATACAAGACGTCATGACAAAAATTGATGGTGGTTTTCAGGTGAGTCGTTATATGTGCACAGTACATTGAAACGATTCTTGTCAATGACAATCGTGTTACTTTCATGAATTGTGGGTCCGATGCCACCCTTATACAACACAACTAGCAAAATGTGTAGCTAATTAATTCTTACTGAATGTTTAAAGGTTGCGCGCGTTTCATCGTTTTAAAGAGTTTACATCAGATTAATTAACGTCTTAAAACGAGGTAAGTAAACTTAAACCTTTGCATCATCAAAAAGAATCCATGCAAAAAGCACACGGAATAACCCTTAAACTCCATACTGTATACTCCTTGAAGATTTTATGTTGTGTGAGAACAGAAAGGTTGGCTACAATTAACCATTTTTAGGAAAGAATATTGTCTTTGTAAGGCAAATAATCTATAATTAAAATATTGAAATTTCTTATTGCTTTGTGAGCAAATAATGTAGAAGATAACGTAAAGACCCGTATTTAGTGTGGCCACCTTTTATTGGGCTCCTGAGCTTTGTTGACAGGCAGCCTTTGGGTTTAAAAACATATGGTCAGTTTAAACAAGCGTCTTATAGACTTAGATGTAGTACTTTTAACAGCAGCTTGTCTGAGCCGCATATTCTGTTCTATATGTACAATAGAGCTGAGAGCCTCCTGCCTGGTGCAACCTGCACCATAAGATCTGGAGCGGAACGTGTCTCAGCTACTCATTTATTGGTTGCTGCTTGTTTTTCTTCCACATCTTTCCTGTCAACCATCCTATGAATCACTGGTCTTATTATTGAACCTTTGCTCACATTGTTTGCTGTCTTTGATGTACTAGGATGGCAGACCATTGAAAAATATCACCTCTTTCAGAAGAAGAGATTGAGTGGACAAGAAAAAAAATGAAGGAAGTACATAAATGATGTGCTGAATTGGTCACCATGGTAACACTTCCACCTTTTTATTGGTTTGTCTTTTGTTGCCTTATTATCATTTTCGGACTGTTGTGGTAAGCCCATTAACATGCCCCAACACTTTGATAGAGTTATTGACTGTGGTCTCTTTATCTTTTCATCTGTTTACTGCCACAAAGTCTTTATCTACTACCTTTCACAACAGTCTTTTTGGATATGTGTGTTTGTGGAGGAAACTCCAAGTGTAGCATAACAGTAGAATGATCAAGTTAACTACAATATTAAAATATGATGCATGCTTGCCTGTGCAAAACAACTTGTTGCAATGCTAACATAGATGGTTGCCACAGCATTGCTATGTGGTTCTTATGGGGTCCTAAGTAGTTTAGCATGTTGCTATGCAGTTACTCTGGTGTTCAGAGTGGTTGCCAGGGAGTTGTTACAGTGTTCCTGGTGGATGCAAGGTGGTTACTTATTGGCTGATAACCCTGCCCCTTAAGAGATAAGGGACATGTTCAAACCCGTTTCTCAGTATGAGCAGTGACAAATAAAGATACAGTGAATAAATCTTTGTGTCTGTGTCTATAGCAGCCCTTATGTAGTGAGCATCTGTTGTTGGTTTGTTTTATACATATTACAGATAGAGACATTTTTAGACATCTGTACTTATCAAAATGAAACATTTTCTGATTTTTTTGGTGTTTTGGATATAGTTTGAAAACAGCATATCATGGAGTTGTCCAACTTATCTGCCTTTAAAACACAGTCAAATTCATTACACATTGATTTTACTGCAGGAATAGATTTTTCTGGTTTGAAATAAAAATCTTGGTAAGCAATTGTCTTGCTTTTCTAATAGAAAAATACTCTAAATGTAAACTGCTTCTGTTGTCCAAGTTCTTTATTTATCTAATGGTCCATTCCAATAATCACTCCATTGTGAACATAATACACCCAGACTTTTCCCATAATTCAATCTGATATAATGGTTGGTTTATAACACATGAGGTTGGTATATGAATGTCTCAAAATAAACCAGAACCATCAGTCCACACACTGTTTATTGATTCCACATTGCACATTACATACATTTTTACAAAACGGTACGGCTATCATCACATATTTCTTAAAATGTACTTTCCTTTGCCTACTTCTCACACTTTATTCAACCATCTGAGAGACATTTACATAATCCTCACTTCTCAAAAGCTAAAGTGTCACTTTACAGTGTATTGTATATCACAATGCAGTGTTTTTAGCAGCTTATCATCTGGCACCCTTTCTGTGTGGTACACACACAGACATCTAGGGTAGTTTTCAGTCAAAAATCACTTTGGTCATAATATCCAAATCACATGGCAGCTGTAATCAAAGTATGGGCAGCTTTTAGGCATAATCAAACCTCTGTATATTACTGGCAGACATGGCTTTATGTCCAAAACATAGCATTTGTTTGTGTCCATCTGCAACATAATGAATATAAAGAATGAATAACTTCAGGGCCACCCAGGAGTCAACTATGACTGAAGTGACCATTATTTTCTTTTTAGACTCCAGAAGCTTGTAAGTCAAGCACTCTGCTAGTTTCTGTGGTTACCATGGACTTTGAAGTAATTCTTCTTGACCTTTTCACTGTCAGAGGACTACACTAGCTATGGCACAGTTGTTAGCCGGTATCCCAATTCCAATTCGTCGATGACAGGTAAACATCTTTCGCAACTCCGCCCTGAAACGGTCATGCAGCCACGCATACAAGAAAGGGTTACAACAGGAGGAGCTCATTCCACACCAATGACATACCAACTGGATTAACAGGAAATACCGTTTGTCGATCAGGTCAATATCAATATCTCGAAGAACGTTGAAAACGCTTATCGGCAGCCAGCAGATCCCAAATGCGGCAACAACCAATGACACCAGACGAAACGTCTTCCGTTTACGAGCACGTTGGGCTTCTGCTTGGCTCTGGGTACGATGCCCTGGCACCACGCAGTTGCGAAGTTTCACGGAAATGCACAAATAAGAAATGCAGAGGGCTGAGAGTGGAAGAACATAGGTGATGAAGAGTGTGCTGTAAGCATAGGCTAGTCGCTCTCTTTCCTGACCCATCCAGAACTCCTCACAGATGGTGAATCCCTCGTCTTTGAACTCAACGTGGTAGGTGTGGGCCACAGCTGGAGCTACCAGACCACACGAGAGAATCCAGATTCCAGATAGAAGGTATGTGCAGGCCAAAACTGAGATACGTTTCTTCAGAGGATGAACTGTAGCATAGTATCTACAATTTAAAAGGACAGTTTTAGGCAACAAGTTACATCAGGGATCCCAGAAACTTAACCGAAGGTTAAGTTTATTCTTAAATCTGGACCTTAAATCTCACTCTGCATTTTGATCTTTGTTATTTTAAAATGTTTTCATTTTTAACATTAATTAAACAATGAACAGCAGCTTATTTGGTCTTATTTGGACAGAATTGATTCGGAAAGAAATTGTTTCTATGAATGTCCATGTTGTTTATTGCCAATTTGCATGTCTGTTGCTTTTGTTTTTTATTTTCATTCCGCATAACTTATGATTAAATATACTTGGCTGTCCTATTAAATTATACAGGTAATACTAACCATGAGTTTGTATCTGGTAATATTAACCATGAGTTCGCATCTGGAATTATTAGGAGAAATTACTTTGAATTTTAAAATACAACATGATTGTCTCAAAATAAATTTTGAAGGGCATCTTTTATCTTCATGTTGAACAACTTCCACTTAAGATATTTGGAGAACACAACAAATAACAATAGTTAAAGGCTTAAAGGCAGAGCTCTTTTATTTGCATGGGGCTGCAATTACCTGGGTTATTTTTCAGGGCATTTATATAGCATACAGAACATGCTGTAATTTCTACTGGATTTTAAAATTGATCTCAAAAACAACCCTACAAATGCAATACTTTTTGTTGGTTCCAAGACAAACTGAACCCATTGGAAGCCTTGAGATGCTCTGTATGATAAGACACCATTTCGATGCTGTACAGGTGCCATGTGCTTGCTTCTCAGTAGACATACATTTTCTCACCTCCTGTCCAGACTGGTTGAATAGTTCTTCATGTAAAACCCAATGATAATATAATGGATTTTCAAAGACAGTTTTCATGTAGAGTAAAAGCACAGTGGATGAACCAATGGAGCATATACAGGTGACAGCGCTAGCCTGTGCTTCAAGGAACCTTCACCGTTTGAACCTGTAAAAGGCTTTTTAATGTACCTGTTATCCTACAAACTACCTATTTTTTTTCTAACATGCATCATATATTACTACTGCGAGTTTAAAGGTTACAGGTTGTACAAGGGCATAGAAGTAAACAGGGAAGATGCACTTTGAGCATAAAATTCATCTTTTCAGCAGTGTTGGGGGAAATTGATCCAACTTATTTATTATTTTAGATTGTTGCATTTGCCAACATATTAAAGCTACATTGCATATATGGAGAACTGGGTCAAATGGGCCTTTGCTGAATGAGGGACACCTATATTATTTTGCACATCATTGCCAAATTGAAGAATTTCAATTTGTATTGAAAAGGTTCACACATTTAAATTGGCAGACGATCGTCAACAGCTTTCTCGCTATTTCAACTCATTTAGTTTTGAAGGATTTCATGTACCTACAAGCTTTTCTATGATAGCAATCTACTGAAATTAAGGAACTACAAATGTATTGATATTCTTCTGCAGCATACATAGCTATTCAATGTTATTCAATGTCATCTAACAGTTGAGGTGGGCAATAAACATACAATTTCTCTAGCAATTTTTGAAGGGGACAAATAATACAGCCAAATTTGTCCTTGTAAGGATATGTGCACACAGAGGAAAGCCTTACTACTATTATTAGTGTAGCATGGAGACAGTGCTATTTTCCCCATTATCAAAGGTTTACCATGGTTCACTGAAAAAGCTGAATAAAGTAATACTCTTACTAAAA
>JAZGTJ010008587.1:0-14635 GCA_036877575.1 Botia almorhae
ACATTAGAATCATAAATATAAGAGGACCGAGTACTTAATACAACTGATGTTAGGTCCCCAATCATTCCTTTAAAATCACGGATGCGCAGTGGATTCATTCAACCCTGTCAGTACAACAATTGTGATCATTGTGACAAAATCACTCTAATTGAACAAATAACTCACACAGAAATTCGTAAAGTATGCTATTGTAAACTATACAGTACAGTTTACAAAAGCATATATATATATACATATTCTGTTTTTCCCAATGTACATTTTACACATCAAATTTATACAGGTAGCAATTAAACAATTTAATAATATAAGTGAGTGTTGTGCTGTTGCTGATCCCATGTTCCCAAATGTTGATCCCAAATGTTGCCTTTATTGAATTGAATGATATAATTTAAAACACACTGTTATATTTAGCTGGAGGACGTACAATGTGTCACTGCCTTAATACAGCTTTCATTATCATTAAGAGATTATACATAAACATAAAGAGGATTCAAAACTACATTCTTTGTCTGCATTGAATTAAATACCATAAATACCATTACGATAACCATATCTTGCAATTTTCTCATTCATGTCCAGTTTTTCAAGACCTCAATAAAAGCATGTGCCCACTCACCAAGAAACAAATTCAAAATAAGGTAAACTAGGTTAAAGAACTGGATACTAGCGTGGTAATAGTAGGCCTTTTCAAAAAATACCACTATGACAGTGACCTTGAAGAGACGACTTAAAATGTCTTCTGATTTATGATGTTCATAAAGTCACTTGTATAAAAGATTTAATCAGATGCTAACATGCCCACTGCTGTCACTACAGGTGGATTAAAAGTGCAAGTCAAATGGACATTATTAATGACTTAAAGTAGAAACTAAGTGTATATCTGTCTAAAGAACCGTCACTGTACTGTTAACTTAAACAAAACGGAATAAGACATTAAAGAGTGCGTTTATGTCATTCTCTTAGTGTTCACTGTTCCATAAAGAGAAATAAAGAGGCTAGACATGAAAGTTCTGTTCACACAACTGTCTGTACAATCATGAAGAAACAGTGCTTAAAACTCTTGCCTTGCCTTAAGGGGCTCTAGCTGTCGAATGTTATAATTTATGAGAGAACAAAACCATAAATACTCTGGCAGACAAAAAGGAAACTACATTAAAACCCAAACTGCCACTGCAAGAACAAAAAATAAACCAAGGTGAGGCAGATTTGAAAACAGATCTGAGAGGAAAGAGAAGGTGAGATTCCAGGACTGAGCCACTGTTTAACAATCTAATTAGAATGGATCTTCAGTCAGTCGTGCTATAGACTGGACCAATGTGCTCACATTTAAATGTCATGTGTAATAAAGCCGAAAATGTAGAGATAAAACAATAACTCCTAAAATCCAAAAGTGTTCAATTTAGATTGATCATAAAGAAGTAATAATAAAGCAGCCTTTGAAATAACACGAAACTTCCACAATACACTTACTGAGATGTTGTGCAATCCATGTGCAATTTTGAACTGATGCAACTAAAATGTGAAGTTTAGGGAATTTTCATGACGTTTGGGTGCCATGTCTTATGATTCAAAGGAATATTGTAATGTATACAGCTTGTTTTAAAGGCGCCATCTATAGGAACAGAACATCCTTGCTCCAGGCTAAAGAACAGTTTGGACAGCAGGTCAATATAAACTCAAAGCCTGATCCATCTGGGATGAAACTGAAGAGGAGGAGGAGGAAAGATGGAGAGCAGAAGACAGAAGAGGTTTCCTCATTCAATCCATTTTCTCTTTCTGGACCAGTTTGGGGTTGTCCACAAACTCTCGTCCATTGACAATAATGACAGTAGCTGTGAGAGTGCCAGCCATGCCCCAGAACAACACGTACGCCAGCGTCTCGGTCCAGGTATCACCTGATACAAAGAGCAGCGAGTTTGCTATGTTGTATAAACCATTTACTTAAACACTTGCATAGACATTTAAATATTCATAAGACACAGCCTTTAATGGCTTAGTGCATTATATAACATTGCATTATGATGTCAGAGCTTACCAGACATTAGGAGGCAGATGATACACATGGAGAAAGCCACAACCATAATAACAGGAAGCTACAGGAAGAATCAGGGAGATACAGGAATATAAAACATGTAGAAAAAGACCAGCAATTACATTGTTAAGAACACATGCCACACCTCCAGCTAAATATTTTCACTTTAATTTAGTGAAAACACATATATTTTCCCTCTCACGACAATTAACATTTAAAGCAATATAAGAAAAGCACTGACCATGAGGAACTTCCAGTCTTTCTGAACATGTAGAGCCATCAGCCCCTCATTTTCATCCACTGTATAGTTTCCAAGGAACAGATCAATAGAGTCCTGAGGGCAAAGCAAACTGCTTGATATTCAGCACAGCAAACAGTCTGATTGAAGGACATAAAGACAGCAGATTCATACGCACTTGTCTGAACCCATCTGAGAAATTGTTCTTATAGTAGCGGATCACTGAGTTCCAGCCATCCATTACCAAACCCCAGTGAGTTCTCTTCCCGGTTCTGAGGTCAAAGGTCAAGGTTATAACGGTACACACAGCTGCATATATTGTGAAGTCTGAAATTATTACCTGGTGAAGTCAGTTTTCAGGGCTCCTGTTCCTGCATACTGTTTTGCACAGGCATTGGCATTGTCCGCCCACGCTGAGAAACAGAAAATAATGAATTTTTTTGTGTATTAACTGTATAAACTTACTGGCATTTTGATTACAGAGAATTCAATATTACACACCATTCTTATATATTTTCTCAAAATCAGCCTGCTCCTCAATCTTCTGGCCCACATGCAGGACACCCATCCTCTGAAATGACAAAGTTTAGCATATAAATGACCTAACAAGAGTGCAAACAAGCCTCACACGAGTCTTCCACACCTCATAGCTAGACATCTTTCAGGCTTTCTTTTATGTACAAAAATACTACAGAAATTACAGAAATTATTTATTTTGTAGTAAAATTTTAAATTTTTAAAGCATTATTGTACACCAAAAAAATGTCAAAATCAAAGCACACTGTTCTCATTTTGTGTTCCACCAAAGACAGCAACTCATACAGGTTTAGAATGACATGAGTAATTGACAATAAAATTTACACTTCTGGCTCAGCTGTTTCTCTAATAATGTGAAGAGGGTTAATAGACCAATGAGATTTCAGGTGGCCGGAGCATGACACATCAAAAATAGAAAGCTAGGTATTGTTGACTGTTGATTCAGAAAGAAAGAAAATCAACATTAATACTCTTGATTTTAGACAAGTTACAATTCATACATTTTTAAAACGTATATTTTTTTGATAATGCTGTAAAATGTTTCAAGGGCGGGCTGCAAGTGTACCACTCACTCTGTAGCACCCTCTATTACATCATGTCCTTCTATTACATCAGCACACGTCCAACTCTTGTCACATGATCTCACCTGCAGTTGGTTCTGTAGTGAGCGCCTGGCCAGCAGGCTCTGAATGACATTGGTGCGGTCTAAGCAGTCCATACAGTTACTGCGAAATGTTCCAGACTGTTCTGACAAAACCTTCCCGTCTGAACTCAGCATAAAGTACCTGCAGAATTAGTGTTGGGGAATCAGATCAAGACAGACTTCTGACAACATCACAGACCACGGTCATCTCCATATGACTGGCCCCATTACACATAGGAGACTAATTTAACATACAGAACATACAGAATTTGTGCTTCTCCAACAGCATAATATATTTTCTATAACAGCAAATGAACGTACATACCCAAACTCATCTTGATCATCAGCGACTGCATCAACCAAAATTTGGAGACGATGCCATCTCATCTTACTGCATTCTTTGTGAAAATCAAAGGCTATGTACCTTAAAAGACATTCAAGAGTTACTATACAGCTAAAATATCAGTGGTGAAAAAGTATATGAATTTGGGGTCTGTAGGCATTAAACGAAATCACTGTACTTGATCAGTCCATTCTCCATGCTGTTGACCATTTTAGCGAAAGCCTGTTCGAGAGGCAATTCAGATCCCTTCTGATTCACCTGCGCACCAAGCAATCATCCTGAAGTCTGTTACCAGCAATCAAACTTTCTATTTGCCCACAAGTGGACACAAGCAGTTTATTTACCAAATTCAGGATCACTTGTTTCCCGTATATGAGAACCTGGGATTCGAAATGCCTCCTGAATCCGTCTATCTGCAAGAATGACAGATAAAAGTACAAAGTGGTTCTTTTCACTACTAATTTTTAATGATAAAATGAATGAAAAACTTACTGCTGCAGCACTGAAAACTGTAAAGACCATTCACACCAACAATGATATAATTATAGTTGTAACCACAAATAGTTGTAACACAAGTATGGATCAACTTTAAAGTGATTTATTTTTTATTTTTTCAGATGTGATTTTAAATGATACAATATTTATAGCCAATCAAAATCAATTTAAATTGAAAGCGTTCGTGTATTTACTGCAGCACTCAAGCTTAGAATACACATAAAATTACTGTTCGTTGGTGTGGATGCCAATATAATTATCATTAGCGTTATCCTTCTAGTAATTGTTCTTTGTGTAAACGGGCCTTAAGATCTCTTACATGATTGGTGTCTGTGCGTATCAGTGGCTTGGGTTTGTATTTCAGGTTGGGTCTCTGGGACCAGTAGAAGGGCATAGAGCCTCGCGTCTGAAAGTGCACAAATCAAATCAAGTTTGAGGTGGATTATGGGACCAAATAACAGATATACTTGTATTTGAGAGCAACAGTAGTTTTTAGCAACCTGCACAAAGGACGCCCTGGCATTATTGTATTGGATGATCTGTTCGGTCTCAACAAAGTTAGCAGAGTGTCCCTCAGAGTCGATTCCTGGGTGCAGAGGGACATTTATGAGTAATGCAAATAAGAACTGTGTGGATACATACAGGTTTGTGTGTTTACATTATACATTATGTATATCTGACCTCTGACATAATATCGAACCCCAGCTCTGAAACAGCTCCGTCTAGAGATGAGGATCCACTCAAAGACCTTTCCATTGATGCAGCATGGCTTCATCACAATAACTAAAATGGTTGGTTAAGTATCAACATCATACTATGAACACACTTTTAACCTAGGTCAGTTGAGGAACATTGTCCCTGTTTATGTGACCAGGCAGTGTGGAGCTTATAGTATAGTCCACAAATTCAGAATGGGATTCACAGAAGGGTTTAAACTATAATCAATGCCATAAATGAAACTGTGTGTGATTGCTCTGTATAAACAACAGAAGCTCTGCCACAGTACATTGCTTAACATTGCACTTGGTTAAAAATTCACGAGCAAGAGTATTTCGATATAGAGTATTTTGCTTTAGCGCTCAGCTACAATTTTCTATAATTTATAAACAGCTGAATAAAACAAAATATATACTTTTCTCAAATCTCACTGTACTGGAAAATACCAGAGATACTAAAAGAACTGGTACAAAACTATTATATTTATTCGTGGTCTTAATAAAAGAGAGATTTTCACCCCTTATTTTTAACATAAACACATGTGCACTCAAGTGAACGGTCATCAGTCAAGCAACACTCATAAAACCAAAATTCAATAACCACAAAACACATGGTCAGATTTACCACGACAGTGGTTTAAAGGATACATCCATGTATGACAGGAAAAGCAAATTTATGGAGCTGAAGGGGAAAAAAGGGGAACCAGTGAATTATTATTTTTCTTTTTTCTCAATCTTTACATCATTTGTAGCATCCTGCTAAATCATGTTATTATGATTAATATTACGTAATCATGATTCATAATTCATATACTTGTATAAAGTAGTGCCATTTATACCTCTGGCTGTGCAACAATTTCCCTTAAAAGGTTTCCATTCCACATGAACCTCTGATCTGCCTGTGAGGAGAAACATTATGAAGAGTTCAGACAACTTAGAGATAAAAAGGTAGTTGTCATTATGAAGGGTCTTATGACTGGAACATCTTTATGTTCTCAGTAAACCGAACATGCTGGGGGAGTCTGAACATATGAAACCTGGAACAACTCCACAAGTTTCCAGTGACAAGCTATTTGTGCAAACTAAAAACGAAAACGCTGTGCAATGAAACACCATCACTGCCAATTAGAGCATATTTGATATTCATGGTCAGAATTACTGTAATTAAGAACTGCAAACTCTGAATTTTATGAAAGCGCAGTTTTGACATGACACCATGTAAAAAGAACAAAAACAGCAGCACTCTCAACATTGGTAGTTTGCAAATATTTATACTTAACATATAGTTTTTCTGTATGTTTGTGGGCTTGGTTTGTTCTACAACTTTTTGCAAGAACTTAAAACTTAAAGTTGTCTATCTGTAATGACGGTAATAAAAAAGATGTTTGCAGCAATAATAAACAGATATGTGAAGCGAGATTTTGGGCAAATGAGATTTCACTGTAAGAAGGGGAAAAAAAAAATCTCAAAAATAGAAGCAGCCATGTTGAATTTTAAATACCGAAATATAACTCCAAATGTTGTCAATTTGACAGATAAAAAAAGGAAACAAGAACGCTGTTCTTATTTCAGTGATCTTTATGTGGTACATTGGGCCTCTCTCGCATTCTCTTCCCCTTGTGTCCTCATGTGCGTGAGTGTGTGTTTTAGAGAAAGAGAAGGTGAGAAAACAGCACTTTTACTATGCTACCCTACCATACAAAGTAATGACGTAATTATTATGGGAATATTGTAGTACTCAATCTATCAGGGTAACAGATGATGATTATTTGTAGTTTAGTTTACGATTACTTGTAGTGAGGATGCAGTGCGAGGGACACGACTAGCTATCTGATAAGTAAAGAAATGAAGGTAAAGATGTTTATAAAGATGTTTATATGAATAAGACAAATATACCGTGATAAACTGTGTCAGAAGACAGAAAAGTTGAGAACATCACATTGCAATGTGAGAGACACCAGCGTGTGCGCGCGTCAGAGATCTATTAAATCTTGTTTACCGCATTTCCTCTGCCATCACTTATATATACTTATACTTATATAATATGATGAGGGACACAGTTTAAAAGCACGAGATGATCAGCTGTCTGTGTGTGATGGGTGAGGTACCCTGTACACTGCTGTGATTTCTCTTTCTGACCATCACTCGTCTTATGTGTTTCCTCTGCTCACCCTCTCCAGCAGACTCATCTCCTGGAAATCTGGGCTGGTGTTGGATAGTCGCTGTTGGGTGTGTGTGAGGTCATAGTCTGTACAGAAGTAGAAGCCATCAGTGTTAAGCACATTGTTGACCATCGCCAGAAACGTCTTGTTGTCTTGCATCTGTAAGAGGGAAGGAGCTGTTAAATAAGATTGTCCACAGTGGACTAGATTTTTAAAATTTTCTGAAGTAAATGTAGGTGGTGTATACCCGTGCAAAACCTGTCGTGACAATGCTAGGGTGTTGTGGGTAGATAATAGGCAGATGATAGGTGTTCAGAGCGTTTTAACTGTTTTATGATGTGGTTGCTAATTTATACATGTTTTTTATCCATTTTATAATCTGCCAGGAATTAGATGTTTGTTAAAATATCCAATTATGAGCAATAGTAATAGTCATTTAGGATTTACACAGCAGACTTGAAACCTCTCTTCTACAGAAGTAGCACAGCTCAATGGTGCTTATAAGAAGTTAGTTAGGCTGTGTCTCCAATAAAGGTGTATTTTATAAAGCAAAATTGAAAAGAGTTAATCTGCTCTAATGTGTCACACAACACTCATGGCTTAAATCCATTCCTAAACAAAAAACAAGCGAGGCTTTACTACACATGCAGGTTCCTAGCCAAGCTCTCAGCCAACAGTAGGCGTTCAGTAAGCCTCTGCACGTCCTTTCTGAGTTTACAGGATGTGGGAATTACACTACCTGGATGTGAAAATAAGGTGAGAGAGGAACGACCTAAATTGATTCCTCCTGTTAGAAGATTCTCTGGTCAGCTGAACCACACTGCCTTCCACACAGAACCTTGTGTGTTACCCCACTGTTTCACTTCTACTTCCACACAATATTAAAACAAAAACTATGTAGGGGCCGTGTTAAAACTCAATTCCCAGAACAAGGACGGCAGATTAGTAAATGCGTTGCACTCTCATGTCAGTGCCTTATTATTAAGGCATCCACAAAGCAGTCCTTTGTGGCCGCTTTACATTCCCTTACATCTAACCATTTGGAAAAGCAGTGTAGAGTACTTTATTGCCGCATTTGGTCCACCTCCAGTCAAGGCTCTTGTGTTCTTCCACAGTTTCGGCTTCTAGTGCCCATTACAGGTCTATTCACAGATTACATCCAAGGCCAACAATGCCAAGTCTTAGCCTTGTTAAATAATGCACCAAATATGCAACTGTGTAACAAGATATTCAAGCGTGGGCCCATGTGAAACATTACTGTACAAACACGACTGGTTTTCACTAGCTGAGAGGGCATCTACTCGTACAGAACTTCTGAGTAAACTGTAAATGGAAAAAAACACTGAAAATTCAAGGCAGAAAAAATGATGTCATCAAACAACAAATGACATTTATGGCCCAGAGGTGTCACAAACATCAGCGTCTTATTGAAAGTTGCGGTAAGGGGATCTGTTGACCTGAATATCTGTGAGGTGCAAAATGGTCTTCTTATAAGAAATCACATCAAACTCCAACGCTTTCCACACAGTGTGGCCAAACAGATCGCCCACCTTCCTCTTCCTGGTGATGACTATGAGATACATACCTAAAGAGAAAAAATGGTCATGGTGACCAATTGTGCACGCCATACAATAAACATACCACATTTCAGACACACCTACCAGCCACCAGACGTATAGTTCCCATGATTCCACAGACTGGTCTAGTAACTCCAGATGGAGGAATGTCTTTAACACCTACGGATAGAAAATGTATTGTTTTATATAATAGATGTGTCTCATCTAACAGATCAGTAAGATGTATTAAACGTACTTCTCTTCTGTGCTCTTCCAAAATAAATAACAGCATAGTTATACTACTTTTGGAAAGTTCAAAAAACATGCCTTGAACAAAAGACAATAGCAACTACCTCAAGAATAAAATATCACACTGACAGTAGTGATAAAATATTACTTTGCAAGGAAAGTGAGAACTACGACACAATCTAAATAGCTGTCATATTTAACTCAGTAGTTTCACTCAGTAAAGAGTGAAACGCTCCGATCTGTAAGAGTGAAAGAGTGAAACACACCGATCTGTAAAACGGACCAGTCTGTAAGAGTGAAACGGACCAGTCTGTAAGAGTGAAACGGACCAGTCTGTAAGAGTGAAACGGACCAGTCTGTAAGAGTGAAACGGACCAGTCTGTAAGAGTGAAACGGACCAGTCTGTAAGAGTGAAAGAGTGAAATGCACCGGTCGTGAAAGAGTGAAACAAACACACCGGCCATAAAAGAGTGAAACAAAACACACCGGTTGTGAAAGAGTGAAATGCACCGGTTGTGAAAGAGTGAAACGCAGATCGGTGCATTAGAGGGTGAAATGCACTGATCTGTAGAGAGTGATGTCAGCTATAACTGGTCAAGCATGGTAACGGTGCCCAAAGCTAAAATAATTTCAACTTTGACCTAATTTGCCACTGACCTTTCAAAGAAAGCCAACTTAGTAACTCGCATTATTTATTCCTTCTTTGAAAAACTTTGTATCTAAGCTTGTTATTATGAGCAGAAATGTTTTAAAAAAACATAAGTCTCAATGTCTTCTAGTTACTGCATCTCAGTTCAGAAACTTCAATTCATCAAGAGGATCCAGAGACAGTAAAGTTTCATCAACACATTTGATGAGTCATTTTTTGCTTTCTGCAATGTACCAAAGCAATCAGCAGGACTTTTTTTCTATTCTAAGCTTAAATATGGTTTGTTTATCGTGTACACTTCCCACTTTCTTGCCACCTAGCAACTTAAAATAAATAAATAAAATAAAAAAATCACCCATTTGTGATGCATGTACACTATATATAATAACTATATTTTGACTAAAATAACTAAACAAATATATTTTGAGACAGATTAATTTTTTGCATGACTCTTTTATCTGACTCTAATCAGAAAAATGTGTTATTGACATTAAGCATAATAAGTCACATTTACTTATTTTTTTCTCAATTTTAAATTATAAATTCTTATTATCTAATTCTTATAATTTCTGCTTACTGAGCTACAGTGCAACACTTGGCACATATGAAAGTAATGCCAGTGAATAAACAAAATATCCAACAGAGATATAATAAATCTTTTATTTACATGACGTCACAGTACAGTTAGTGTATGTACATATTATTACTTTGTCTTTTATAAAATAAAAGTGTAACATAGTGCTATTGGTGGTAAGGTGAAAAATGTGTTAATGTCTTTTGTAATGTTGAATTTTAGAAGAACTCTGTATTTTGGGGGTTACCACTGTGGTAAAAGGTGACTGTGTTAGTCTGGGAATGACAACATCACTGATAAGACTATATGCAACTTTAATAAAGTAAGAATTTCTGAGTCATTTCCAATGCGAGTCTTGCTTTCAGTGCACTACCCATGACACCTCATGTACATACCGATTGACAGTTTACTGATAAAATAATAAAGGAATGTAAGAAAAATCAGTGAAACTGATCATGTAAACTAATTAACCAATTAATTATTAATTAACTACCTGTTATATCATATACAAAGAAAAATCTAATAAAAGTTATCTTTAAAACTTAAAAAACACTTTTTTCAATGCACACATTTAAACGAGCAGACTCATTTGTTTGGGTTCAGGCAGAAAGTCATATAACAATCACAGATGTTCATAAACAGATGCCAGATCATAGCTGCAAATAAGGTAAAGTTTAAATTGTGCTTGTGTAGGAAATGACATGGAAAAAGAGCTGTCTGCAACCTAACATGCAATGAGATCCTACCTGCTAGGGTCATCTCGGTGGACACCCTATCAATGACCAGCACGTCATTAGCACCATCATCACAGGCCTCAATGTAGAACTTCTCAGGTGTTGCATGTCTGTGAAAATAATGCAGGAAAAGAGAGGATCACTTTTAACTGCAGCAACAGTGATCTAAACAGCTATTATCAATGGCAATTAAAGAAATACTAAATAGTGGTAGACTAATATATATCACTGATATTTGGACTTTGTTTCATTATCTGCATCGGTTAATAAATCTTTACATTTGGCCAAAAGGTCTTTCCATTTGTCTGTCATATAGTGCATTAGCGTTTTGCTTCCTAAGAAAAGCCACTCATGACATAAAGCTAGTAAAATCATCATGTGACATTACGTTGTGTTATACACTACAATTCTCCGGCAAGTCTTATTTAAACAGTAAGGTGAGGTGTCAGATCCGCAGCCCATATATCGCCACCAGCAGGGGACACAAATGTGTGGAATCCCATGGCTCTTCCTTAGTCAAGCTCATAATGCACAAATGTTCATGTCAATTTACCAGTTTTCTCTGCCTCTCATTTAATGTAATTACATTTGTGTTACATCAGCCTCACATTAGCCAATCAGCCGCTTTCTTAACATCAGCATAGACCAGTAAAAAACTTTTCGGTCAACTACTAGCGAGTAATGCTAAACAGACATTAGGAATAAATAAATAAAAAGGAGAAGCAGAAAAGTAACAAGAAGTTGATTTAGTGGCGATAACATCAGCATGAAGTTGCATTTTCAAAACCAAAACAACTTTAAATTAAAAAAATTAATGTTGCTATCTTCTTGTCTCAAGCCATCTGGAGTGAGCAGATTTTCAGCACTGTCATAATTCACAACCCTTGCGGGGCTGAAAACTATTTCACTTTCGGCATATTTCTTTCTGTTTAATTCTATAAATTATAGATAGCAGTGGATTATCAAAAATCATGCACATTTTGGCAGCATCTGAGGAGTCTGAAAATGTGTTTTAGGAATGCCTCTTACATCCGTTTCTCATTTTTATGGTCCTCCTTCCTTCCTTTCTTTCTTTCTTCCCCTGCCAAACTGCTGAGCTACCACATTTTCTGTGCATCTGATGTGCTTGCAACTAGGGAGGCATTAAGCATCTGCACGGTTAACCTTAGGTTCCATTAACTCAGACTGCGCAACAGGACTGTGGAATCTGCCTTCACATCAAAATGTGCTGGATGGCTCACAGTGCGGTCTGATGATGCAGTCAGTGTTTGCATAATTCTCCGAGAATGTGGGCGGATATGATCAGGTCACGCAAGGTCCTGTTCATATTCAGCCTCCTGCAGTCTTCTGTGACCACAGTCTATAGTGTTGTGGCAATGCCACAGAATATAGAGAAATGCTAACGTGTGTATGTGATTAATATTATATACACAGTGAAGTTGTATCAAGCTATTTAACTGGGTAGACCGACCTAGCAATTTGTCATTACAATTTTTTTAAATTATAATATTACCACTGGCAATGCTTAGTTTATTATGAAAGAGGCTGTTTTCAAGAAGGTCATACAAAGCGACACTGTTTAAGGATTACTGTGCTTCTAAAAATCATTAACACAACCTACAAATAAAGAAAACTCAAAGTATTTAAAGCCAATGCAGAATGTTATTTACATTTCATGAGCATTAAGATAAAACCAACTAAGCTTGTCAAGAAAAGACCTGGGTGATATTTTGCAGCAATATCATAAAGAAATATATTCAATATATATTTCATATATATTTAAAATACTATTGCTTTGCATTAAGAAAATCAGGTCCAGTTTTACACTGTTTTATACATTATTTTCATAATCACATTTCCACCAAAATCTTTATTAGTGTAACCTGATAAAAAAAGATCTAATAGCGGAATGTAAAACAAGAAATTATGACATATTTAAAAAAGCATTGTGCCCAGCGTATTACTGTAAACGAAATCTTCATTTAAAACTAAGTCAATCATTTAGAATAATGAGACAATCTCAAAACCTCTGGAAAATACATGTGATAACTAATGTTACGACGTAGATAAAAGGTGTCATTCTTTTTATGCCAAAAACGTTTGTCAGCACCGTTGACGTGTTCAGGGCAGGCTCTGTGGGATTTATCTATAAACAAGTAACTTATTTAATTGCCTACATTTCTTTGCTCTTAGTGAAAGAATACAATAAAGGCCACTGTAATGCCCATCAGTGTTTGTGAGTCAGTGTCACAGTGTCATGTTAATGAAAGGTCTGGGCTGGTGGCATTCCATTCACTGCTGACTGCAGTGTTCATTAATATTACATGAGGATTTTTAAAATCATTGAATAGAGAAGACGTAATACTTTAGACCCGAACCATAACAGTTCATATTAAAACCTGACAGTTCATACCAGGACACTGGTTTTAAAGAAACAGTGTTTGATAATAACGTGACTCTACAAATACAATGCATTGAGAAAGCTCTCTGTGTCAGATGACTTCAGCATGTCAATGCGCTCTCAAAGTGATCACTACTCTACAACATCCCAAAGTGTTGCGGTCACAGAGCAAGTCGTTAACCAAAAACTTATCGGATCGAACAAGGCTCATGTATGAGAAACATACAGAACAGTCAGTACGCAATGACTTGTCTACATCCCCTTGACCTGCCTGCACAGACATCATTTTGGGACATCACAGTCTACCTTAATGCTGTTTGATTGCACCAAACGTGTCAAAATTCTGTCTAGACAGACAGGTTACTGTTTTTTAAGACACAGTGTCTGAACGGCTTAAGCCTCTGCAGCTTTCACCACTAGCTAGAAACTGCCATACACAGACGACAAAAACCCCTGACAGTGGCTAACGTCGCTGCCATTAAATGAGCTGACCTTCTTTAAAGTGAAACTAAACGGAGTTTCTGTTTACATCTGTCGCTGCGCTAAAAGAAAAGTTTAAACTTACAGATTGAACCTCTCGTAGGCGGTCGCCATCTTTACTTTCGGGTTTGGCCAACCCGCTGTGACGTTTATGTGGGAGTGGCGAAAGGAAGGTGCGGCTTCCGGTTATGTCGTCAAGGTGCAGGCTGCCTCGTTATCAGCAACCCATATTGATGCTTAAAACCAAATAAGCACTTTGATGAATAATTAGAAGTAATTAAATTAAAACAGAAAAGTACTATAATTACTAATATAATTTTAATAATAAGACTATAATTATCTCTCATCTTTTTTGTCTTTCCACCGCCATAGAAAGCAATCAATGTGTCAATAAGATAAATATGTAATTAACAGCTCAATAATATCAATATTTAAATAAAAATAAATATTGCAGAGGTATATGATGCATCACCACCATACTGAATCTATGTTGCCATAAAAACAGCATTTAAAGAGGCCAGCCACGCAGAATTAGGAGGAGTCAAAAAACATTCCATCTGTATGAGTCCAATTTTAAAACCAAATCACATATTGAGACTTCCTCTTGAAAAATATGCTATTTTAAAGTCATGTTATTACACAATATACATGGAAACTACCTGAGAAAAGTGACATGTAAGATGTTTATAAAATAACCACAAAGGGCAAAAGCAATTATCTTTGACAGGAGAAGGGGAGAGAAATTATGACCTGCACAGGATTGCAGCACATTTCTGTTCAGAGGAATGTGTGCAGGTGTGTGGAAGGTCACCTTGTGTGTGTGTGT
>JAZGTJ010008588.1:0-20750 GCA_036877575.1 Botia almorhae
AAGAAAAACCATGAACACTGAAAACCTCGAACGAACTCCTAACACCAACAATAACCCACAACCGACACGAGAAAACCAGGAACTTAAATACACAGACTAATCACACAAACACAGCTGAAACCAATGACCAAAAACAGGAAGTGACCTAAAGGACAAGTGACATCATAGACAAGTGACAGAAACCATTTTGGCGCGGCCAGGACGCCATAATCCAAAACTGGGTTGGCCAAAAAGGAAGACAAACAATGTCCAAAAAACACAAAGGCACAAAAATACAAAAGCACCAAAAAAACAGGAACACAAAAAACACCAAGATACAAACATGCAAAAAAAAAAACAAAAGCGCAGAAAACACCAAAATGCAAAAAACACCCAAAAGACACAAAAATACAAAAAATGCAAAAATACAAAAAACTGCTGTGCTGTTGTCTAGGTGGTGGGTTATTCTGTTACGGGGAACTGGACGGGCTGAACGGTTGTGTTTGTGTAAGCATCGACCAGGACACAGAACTAAAGTAAAGGATATTTAATGATGAACACAAAAGTAGACAAACACAAACCGTAATACAAAAAGGGGCGACAACATATGCAATCAGCAGTGAGTGGTAAGAAAATACAAAGGACAAACCAGGGTGAGTGAACGAACAATCCAAATCTGAGCGACAGTATCAAAATGTTCAAAAAGATCCATTTAAAAGAAATGATTTCTACCTCCTGAAGATATACCTTCGGTTATTAATATCTGTCACCAATAATTAATACTGATTTATATTAATATATTTATATTGGTGACAGGCTGCAGACTGTTGTCATTAATAAAGCAGATTCATCTGATGGAAGATGCGCACAACTGTTCGCACACTGAAAAATGTCAGCATGTTCCTGTGAAATGTTACTGAAAAGGACAAGCGTTCAGGCTTCATAATGCATTTCTATAACAGCGTCTCTAACAGGACGCAAGATATAAGTGGGTTCACATTGGATTCTGCTGAGCTGGGATGAAGACAGTAACAGGAGACTGAAGCTGGTGTCAGGTTAGCAAAACTTCCCAAGGAAATGCAAAGCCATACAATGTAATTTTAAAACTGCTGTTTCACTGATCAGCAGGTCACACATTACTTTCACTCAGTACTACCATCTGGGGGCCGAGGGTAAAATCAGGCTCTGACAATCCTTCCAACCCCAAGTGTGTAGGCACCCCCTTTTAACAACTGCACTGAAAACAAATCTTTTGCTACATTATACAATACCACATTTTTGAGAATTTCATGTATCTTTGTTGAAACGGTCTCCATTTTAGTGTGTCAGTGATGCTGAGCACAAAGTTAAAGTCCATAAGAAGTGGTTTACTAAGCATCTGGTGAACTAGCTCAGCAAGGGCTCAAGTCTTGGTTTTGTGCAGGCCAGTCAAGCTGTTTTACATGAGACTCATTTCTATATGGATCTTGCTTTGACCACAGGGACATTGTAACGCTTAGCTTAAGTAAAGCAGGCTACACAAATAAAATTGTCCTGTTACCTCTACAACTCTTGTGTTTGAATGGATGCAGGTACAATAAATAGACAACAACACAACAAATAAGTGCCAACCCCCAGTGTATTATACAAAAACAACACAGGAAAAAATATATACATATATATTAGGGTTGGGTCAATAGACGATGCCATCGTCCATCGCCGATGGCCGATAGACATCACGATGCTGAGACGGCATCGCGATCCTCGGCCCCGCCCCCGCAGCAACCAGCTCGCGAAAAACACACACTTAATCACACTATATAGCCAAATGAAATGCATGCTTTCAATTTCCACATCTTTACTTATTTTTTTTATTATTATTATGTTTAATTGAGCACGAAGAGCGTTGCTGCTGAACAACACCGACGTCTTTTATCGTAAGTGCAGAATCGGCTGATAATGATGACGTCACGGGATTCCCCTGGCGAGTCCACAACACTGGACGGGGCAATACAAACAAAAGGGCAACGAAAACAGCTGTTTAACACCAGTAATCAAATTAACATCTTATCAACAGCTTTATAAATATTTCCCTTTTATGTGGCTGTGCTATAACATTGGTGAATTAGAAAAGGTCCATTCCCAAAGTGTTCTAGAGTAACATTGTACGGTGAAGACTGTTAAGTCGTATGAATTTGTACATCTCACCAATTACACTATTTCTCATTTGTTTGTTTTCTTATGATCTGCTTTTACCAGATTAATGGTTAAAGTTAGGGGTGGACCTTCATACTTGCGCGTTTTCCCAAAATTGTGTGTTTTTGTACAAATCACTTTACACGAAATCTTCACCTCATAAAATAGTTAGGTTTTCCTGTGAGATCAGGTTGGGTGAAGAACACCCAAAGTACATGGGGGTTTCCACATACATTCAGTTATATACAGTAGTGTATTTATCTGAATGTGTCTTCCTTCTTGCAGATGTTTTAGAAACAATGCACCAGTTCTAAGCTTTATCTTTTAGCGTTATGTGATAAGACCTAGTCTGACTGTGCACAGCCTCCCTCTCTCGCTCTCTCTAGCTCACTTGCTCTCCATGACCCTGAGGGGAACTGTCTCTGGCCAAAATTACTTGGTTTTAATTTCAAGTTTGTGCTGACAAGGCTGCCTCGCAGCATATGGTGCAGGAAGCGAATTTGACAGCCCCTGTTGTTGGACTTTATGAAGCTTGTAAATATTTCATCTGAGTGTGAGATCAGGAATGGAAAAAGGCCCGGGTGCCTCACTGAGCTCCTGCCATCTGTGAAAATCATGAAACATCTGATCAGACTCTCTGCTGTTATTTTTTAACAGTCACACATGGAGAACATCTCTCCATCACAGCTTATATCTCAGCATGAACCTTAATATTATAAAACTGTTTCTTGTTTGTTGTTGCATCTGTATTGTACAGTAATGACTACAATAATGATTGATATTAACGCATTTAAAGCTTGGACGTGCAGAGAGTTTCTCGGAGACAGAGGCTCAAATGTAGCTCAAAAAGCATCTATCACCACAGAGTATTTCTAAAATGTAAACTGATAATAGTTTTATATATTTATTATTATACCACTGGTAGACATTGCTAACAGTCATACGTTCACTATTAATGAATATATTGAGACTATTGAAATAGACTTGCTTTATCTCTGATTGTTTTCTGACTTCATCCTTTTCTCCCTCTCCCTTCTTAACATGCATCTGGCTGTTTTTTTTTGTCTACTAAATTTTATTTTAAATAGATAAAAATTGATATTTTAATGAATGTGTCAAATTCACTTTCTGTTATTAAGATTTAGCTTAGTTGTTGTTTTGTTATGGCTGTATTTGGCCACATAAATATTATATGTGGTTTTTTTATAATATATATTATTTTAACAAGGATTAAAGCAAAATTGTAGGTTGTACATATGATGAATGCCTTTTTGCAAACTATCAGTCTCAGATAGTGCACCTGTTTTTATCCATGCTGACAAAGGAACTGTCCCTTTTGCTCCCTCCAAAATTTTTTTTATTTTCTGTAGTCTCTCTTTCTTTGTTTGGCATCTTGGCTTTACTCCTTTGGCCTATATAACATAAAGATAAAGCTTGCTTGCAAACTCCTGTCTGAAAATGTAACTAACAACTTTGTTGAGTAGGTTACTAACTTACCAACACATGCCCCCTCGAAAATCTGATGATGTGAATCTGAAATGGTCGATGATGACCATAAAAACGTCGGATKCAAGAAGCAATGGAGAAACAGTGACGAGTCACGCGTGCACATGCTATGTGGCAATATCAACGCTAATGCTTACATCGCGTCGTTATGGCAACGACCCGTCAGACTGTCGAACGGCATTGAACAATAGGTGGATTATCCGAATTTCGTTTTGAGTTATTTTCGTTACTGTTTTGTACACGTTCTCATATTATTACAACTGTTAGTCTGAAGTGTGAGAGGACAATCCGGTCTCTGGGCTTTCTGCGCTAGTCTTGACCACCACAGGGCTGAAGTCATGGTGGGCTTTAATTGCCCTTCAGATGTGTTTTCCTCAGATTATCCTCTTTTCTGTTTAAACTGTCTTTCTAATATGGGAATACATGGAATACCCTGTATACTGTTTTATGACTTACACTCAACCAAACATTTTGTTGCCATGGTAACTTTGTCTCGTTGCAATACTTGAATTTCTGCATACATTTGTAGCACACGGTCCTAAGTCGCAGTTCGTGTGTATGATTAAGAGCTTTGGGTGAAACTGCGCATGTCTATGCGAATCAGTGGGCGGGCCCAAATGTGTTCATATTTAAACAGCATCTCTTATTATTTTTAAGTCATGACCAAGATCCGAGATTATTAACATGTTTTTGAGGGCGGGGCTGGACGTCTTATTTGTAGTCAAGGACATTTGCCAATCTTAAATATACGCAGCAACAAGCACAGTATTAGACTTAAGACCAAAAAATAGCAAAGGTGAAGGTCACATCCAGTCAAGTAATGCACACAATGCAGGTGTCCAAATCCCCGAAATGTATACCAACCATGTGTCAATGTGTCCAGAATTATGTTAAGAACATTACAAATTAAAAATTTTGTAGGATATATTTTAGCGTCTCCAAATAAAGCCCCTCGTGCCCGAATGACGCAGCAAGGCAACACTGATACCATATTAAAGCGAGCCGCCTCCACCCATCCGCATTAATCTGATGTGGAGATCGAAAATAGGAGGGCTTTACATGTCTGCGCTGCACACTGGAGGAGAAGCGTGGCATCTTCCAGCGTCTGAGCTGCCGCGGCGCAGTAAACACCTACATGCGTTCATCCAAACACAGCGAACAATAAACAGAAACTATCTGTTGTTTTTCTCCCTGGATTTCGAACGGAGTCTGCGGATGATCAGCGATGGGGGAATGGACCATACTAGAGAGACTTCTGGAAGCTGCTGTCCAGCAGCATTCCACTATGATAGGAAGGTAAGAGCAGAAATAAGTGTAAATTTTAGTATGTATCAGTGACTTGCTTGATAACGTTCGGAGCCCGAGTTCCAGCTGTAAACGAAAAGAGGCGATGCCTTCTATAAAATAATGGCAAGTGTTAAAAACATGACATGCCAAAAACATCTGCATTGTAAAATCATTTAGCTAAATATATGTGATGGTGACGCGCAATTCAGTTTTTGAACGCAGCTGGATTTCAGCATCGGACAACTGCTGTTAGCGGCCTTATATTTACACATTTCATGATTTTTATTTTGTGATTTGTTTCATTTAAAGGATGTTTGGAAGCGAAGTGATGCTTCTCGCCAGCTGTGCACAGAAACAGGCGTCACTGCCAATTTCACCCATTAAAATAACATGAAGAAAAAGCAAAAAACAAAACAAAAAAAGCATGCAAACAAACATGACATCAAAATAAATTTGCATAACATATATGCAACATCCAATAGAGCACACTGAAATACGGCTGAAATTGAAATAAAGCGGTTGATGATTCCGAATGCACTGGACAGCTTACTGTGACTCACACTCCTTGCCTATACCAGTGATTCAACCTTACATTTACACGTTTTTTGTGGTTATCGTGTGTATTTTTCTTCATTTAGAAACACATTTGAAGGTGAAGCGATGCTTGGTACCAACTGTGCACTAAAACAGGCGGTACCGTCAATTTACCCATTAAAAAGCTGTGGAAAAATAAGCAAGCAAACAAACCTGACATGATAAACGATATTTGCATAACATACATGCCAAATATAACAGAAGACAGTGAAATTTAGGAACTGAAAAAAAGCGTTTAATGATTCTAAACGCACCTCAGTTTCAGCACTGGATAGCTCCCGGTAACCCACGCTCGTCAACACTGAATCGACCTTATATTCACACACTTTTTGTGTTTTGTGTGTAATTTCTAGTTAATAAATAAACTTATACAAAATGTAAATCGAATAGAGGGTAATGTTTAATAACAAGTAATTTTCAGTGAAAACAATTGCTAAAACACGTTCATATTCATATATTCATATACATCAATTTTGTGCTTATTTGTAGGATCCTGCTGACTGTGGTGGTGATCTTTCGGATCCTGATTGTAGCTATAGTGGGAGAGACAGTGTATGACGATGAACAAACCATGTTTGTCTGCAACGCCTTGCAGCCGGGCTGTAACCAGGCATGTTACGACAAGGCTTTCCCCATATCTCACATCAGATACTGGGTCTTTCAGATCATCATGGTCTGCACCCCCAGCCTTTGTTTTATCACATACTCGGTCCATCAGTCAGCCAAGCAGAAGGAACGACGATATTCCACCGCCACCGTCCTACTCACGCTGGACAACAAAGAGCAAGATTCGCTGAAACGAGAGGAGATCAAAAACCAGAAAATTAAAAACACCATCGTGAATGGAGTAATGCACAATATGGAGAACTCCACCAAAGAGGCAGAGTCCGACTGCCTGGAGGCCAAAGAGCTGACCACCCCGGGCACGAAACCGGCCAAGTCCAAGATGAGGCGCCAGGAAGGAATTTCCAGGTTCTACATTATCCAGATCGTGTTCAGAAACGCTCTGGAGATCGGCTTTCTTGTGGGTCAGTATTTCTTGTATGGGTTTAATGTGCCCGCGGTATACGAGTGCGATCGTTACCCGTGCATCAAAGAGGTGGAGTGTTACGTGTCCCGACCCACGGAGAAAACCGTGTTCCTTGTCTTCATGTTTGCGGTCAGCGGCTTTTGCGTGGTTCTCAATCTGGCCGAGCTTAATCATCTGGGCTGGAGGAAGATCAAAACAGACGTGAGGGGCGTCCAGGCCCGAAGGAAGTCCGTCTATGAGATCAGGAACAAAGATCTGCCCCGGATGACTATGCCCAACTTCGGCCGTACTCAGTCTAGCGACTCTGCCTATGTGTAAGGGTATGGGCCGGAGAGAGCTGCTGTCATTATGGACGAGTCCCTTAGCCCCGTTAGGTTCGTGAAATGCAAGAGTCGGGTAGGACATTTCTGTTACCATTTTAAAGACTTTATTGACAACTGTGGGACAAATCTGTTTGTAAAGCAGTTCAATACAATGCAACTTTTTAGTACCATTTGTACTCTGAGATGTACACAGTAAAGAACAAATACTGATACCTGAAGTGTGTTCTCTCTCTGAACGAGTTGCTGTTGCGCATTACATTGCAGTGCCCATGTTACGCATAGTACATGCACGTTATGATTTACTGCAATACACGATGACTGGTGCAATTGCCTGCGCAAATAATTGCAGATAAGGTACATGACACTGTAACATGAGCAATGGCATGAGGCGTGACCGAAGCTGTTCTGCTATATCTAAAGGGGGTAAATGCGTGAAGATAAATAACAGATTTGAAACACTCATTCATATATCAAAAACTAATGCTTCAGCTATGATCTCTTGCTTTTGGGTTGCCTGTACTGCACCAATGACCTTAACGTAAGATGAGTTTTATTCTGTTGTTGCTTGTGTGTGTGTGTATGTGTGTATACATGTAACACACACACACACACACACACACACACACATACATATANCACACACACACACACATATATATATATATATATATATATATATATATATAGCCAATAAGGATAAAAAGAGCTAGTCTTTTTCACAGGACAACATCTCTTAATCAATAATGATACAACTAATGGAAAAATGAAAACTTTCACACAGCAAATTTTTTGTTGGGCTCTGGTGCTGTTTTTTTTTCTAAACAGATCCAGCTCTTTGTTATCCTGAATAATTGATGTGCTCTTATTTGTTTTTTTTCTGGTTATTTATGCTTCTCATGTGTCCCACATCTACTGTATCTCTTCCAGTTTAGATGACAATGTATGTATGACCAGACGTGTGCTTTGATGTTTTTTAATGATATAAGGGCCTTGATCAAAAAAGAAATGTGGTGCATTATTTTACTGTGCGATTATGACAAGATTGTTTTTTGTCCAATTTTAAATTTGATTATTGTTATTATTCATAATAATTATGCCACCAATTATTTATGACAGATCTGTGTGTCTGTAGCGAAGACCTTTCCTAAATCGTCTACATTTTTAAGCTTGAAAGGAAAGTATTGCATGTTTAAGAATTTTTTTTTAAGAGAATCTGGATATTTCAGTGGTGAAATCTATGCACCGTTTGCTGGGGTATTGACATATGGGTCCTCCCCGTACTGATGCTGCCTAATGCTTGTGAAGAACTACGGGATATGTTATGGGCTGGGAAAACTGTATAGATAGACAAACATTGTGGTTCTAAACAGTTTGGAACAGACTGTGTGGGATCATCTGGGGCAGGGCGTACCGCACAACACCTGACAGGATGACTTGGCAAAGCTGGGATTACAATCAAAGCTGTGGTACGGACACAGTCTGAAACTCTTCGGAGAATGGCCATTCAAGCTTCAATAATTTAAGGGGAGGGAGGGCTCTGGGACACCGGAACAAAAAGACAAATAGCATTGAACTGTGAATTGCTTGGCTGTATGGTGCAATACTCCCTTTTCTCTATGTTGTTCCTTAAAAACGCATTCCAGGATTGCACAATTACAACTTTTTACACCTCTGTGGTCCTTACTGAGAAATTGTAAAAACCAGGGAAATCCAAACAAGAGGCTTTATCGGAAACTGAGCTAAAGGAACTAATTTTTATAATTGTTATAAATAAGACCCGTATTGGACCTAAACAGCAAAGCTTTAATAAAACATGAACTTCAGTCTTTCTTGCTTTATATATACTGCAGCCCCCCCACCTCACACTCTCTGATTCTCTTCTGTGCAATAGTAGACAGGATATTTTTACAGCAAACACAATGATTGGTTTATGTATGAATGTAATTCTGCATGCATGTGAGTGTTGCAGGCTTGGTTAATGGTCACCTAGAGGGATACACCAATGCAAAGGTTTAATGTGACGTGACAGATTTTAGAGACACAAAAGATACATTCTGCACGCTGAGATGTCTCACTGCTGCCATTTTTTACTGATTTCCAAAAATATCTTGTTTATCAGCCTTGAAATGACTAAAGTTAGCATGGGATGCCATTATTTCAAGTACACAAATACAGAGAAATCTTTTGATTTCAGATGAAAGCTGGTCCTCACAGGGTCGTCTGCAAAACCTTATACAGCCACACTGTAGATTTACTGTAACTTTATCTTGATAGATTTGCATATCTATACAAATAGACATGCATGTAGCAACAACAGAAAACACTAGGCTATTTCCTTTTTCAAATGATCAGGCCTCCACTCTGTTTTTAAGACTGTGTAAATGAAATAAATGCAGTTGGATGTTACACGGTTATTATACAGTTATATCATACAGTTATACAGTTCTTCACAGAAAAGGTGATATAAGAGAGGGGCTGGTGGTGTGTTTTCTGCTGCACACACATGCCGCCCCTCAGAGGTTTTACTTAACTGCAGTGTCCTGAAAGAGCTGCACAGAAACTCTGCAATGCACAACTGCTCTCACCTGAACATTACTAATCATTGGCATTAAACCTAAACAGTTCTGTGTTTTAGGATAGGTTGGTTTACCCAACAAATTTATTTGGATATAGAAAAAGTATCTTATTTACTTGCTGTTAAATATGGATAATTAATTATTAGATCATTTCACTTGATGTTGATAGATTCCCAGAGTGAACACAAGAGGTATAAAAAATAATTTAATATATAACATATAATCATTGATTTGTTAGTGAAAAGCATTTCTGAATGTATTTTTGGTCAAGTGAACTGTCTCTCCAGGTCAGCCACTGGATCCTCATTTTACTACCTACCAAATCAGCCAACACAACTTCATAATCACATTTTGGTCATAATTGTCTGTATTTTTCTATTTTACTGTGAGAGATGTTAAATCATTGCACATGCATTTTGCTTGTATTACAACAAATCATGAAATAAACTGCAAATGTTGTATATGATAACATTCTGTTCAATTTACTTTATAATATTTATTATTTAGATTAAACTCCCTCTCACTGGTTTTTAATAACAAAAGGTTATGGTAGGAAAATGACTGACACTGTAGAAAACATTCTCTGTGTAAACCAAACAAGCCAAAAGCCACAAAATATAGTTGCACTAGATAGAATACATTTCAATGTAAAATCCTTGTCAGAACAAAATAAAACACATTTACATCATTGATCAGGATTATGATTTTATGTTAAACCTGTAAACATGTAACTGTGCTGCTGTGACATCTTTTAGCCTGAGAGCCTTCATCATTAACACACGCACACATTTTTTGTGAATATTTTAGTGAGGTCATTCCATAGACTTTTATTTTTATATCAGGCTAATGATATTTTCTATAATTTAAACCTAACCTTACTCCTAACACTTTATGGCCCTTTTAATTTATAAAGGAGCAGTAAAATATGACACACATTGGTTGTCCTGATATTTCACTGTTAATTCAATTTTTTCAATTTAATTTTATTTATATACCGCTTTTTACAATGTTACATTGCTTCAAAGCAGCCTTACATAAAAAACAAAGAATAATAATAAAACACAAAACCAATGTCAGACATGTTAATGGTATTATTGCAAATAATATGTGTGGAATGTATAAGACTAATTACGTATACTAGGCCTATAGTATGTTTACGAACAAAGAGCTGACTAAACCGATAAAGCCAAAAAATTGTTGAGCAAAATACAAGCATTTCAGCTTACATAGGGATGGCATATAATAGACAACATCTTGTGGGACAGGGGTATGAGGGATTTGCAATAGTACCATGAACTACACAACATGCAAAAGCAGCATACATACTGTTATGACCCTGTTTTTCCCCTTCTCTGCCTCTTGGTTGCAGTGTAACATCTGTGTGTGTGACAACGCTGCCAACTAAAGATGCTATGGGTGGACAGTATAAAAGACGTGACTGATTGTTTCAACTTCACTTCCTCTGGTGGAACTTTGTTCTTCAGAGAAGTCTTTTGCTCCAACTCTCTTTTGTTGTTTATTCATTTGTCAATATTCTTTATCCCATTGGACTGTTTTTTTATTTATTTCAATCCCTAGACATTTGTGTTTTTTTTGTTTCTGTAATCAATAACTTTTTCCTTAATAAATAACGTTGCAATTTAAGTATTCTTTTGTGTGTGTGATCCTCTTTATGTTACGGTCGGGAACGAGCTGGCCGTGACATAAATTGGAGGCTTGAGATCCTTTGCTGTAGGAATGTTGGTATCTTATTTTTTTAAATGGTCACCTTTATGAAGTCACCTTGTTTGTTTGTGTTGTCGCATAGGTGGATGTTTCTGCGAAAATGTCTTCGGTGCTCGCAGATTTCTTTGCCTACCCCTCGGAATCTTTACTTGAGCGGTGCACAAAGGAGCAATTAATGCAAATTGCTGAGCGCTTTAGTATCGATCTTACTACTCAAGACAAAAAGCTAAAGGACACGCTTGTGACAACTTTGAAACGATCACTGATGGATAGAGAAGTTTTAGAGGTAAGAACTGAGTCTATTGCTCCCAGTGAATCTTCTGTGTTTTCTCCTTGTGATATTGATGTTGAAAGTGAATTAAAATTTAGAGATATGTCACTGCAAGAGAAACAATTGTTTTTGGATGTGGCGAAAATCCGTGCTGAGCGTGAGAATCACGCTATGAGAGAGAGAGATGTGGAAAGAGAATTTGCAGCTAAGAAATTAGAACAACAGTTGTCTGTATGGAGATTGGAACTTGAGTTGGAGAGAGAACGGGAAGAGAGAGCGTTTCAGTTAAAGAAGTTGGAGTTTGAGTTGGAAGCAAAGAAAGTGGAAGCTTCACGAGTTGATGTGCCTCCGGTATTAGAGCAGTCGGCCGAGTTAGGCGAACCTATGTTTGATGTTCACCAAAATATGAGATTAGTTTCGCCTTTTTCTGAAAGAGAAGTAGAAAAATATTTTGATCACTTTGAACAAGTTGCTTTATCTTTGAAATGGCTGAAAAGGTTTTGGACTTTACTGTTACAGTGTGTTTTCACAGGTAAAGCTCAGGAAGTTTATTCTGCTCTCACCCTGGAACAGAGTGGTGAGAATGATATTGTGAAGTCTGCTGTATTGCACGCCTATGAACTTGTACCTGAGGCATATCACCAAAAATTCAGAAATCGTAATAAAAATGACCACTGCACTTATGTTGAATTTGCAACGGAAAAAGAAAATTTATTTGATAGATGGTGTACTTCAATGAAAATTACAACTAAAGAGCAGTTAAGACAATTGGTGCTTTTGGAGGAGTTTAAGCACTGTGTTCCTCCTGCAGTAGCTACCTGTTTAAATGAACACAAGATGAGCAAACTTTCTGATGCTGCAATTATGGCCGATGAGTTTGTGTTAACCCATCAGGGGTCATGCAGTTCAGTGAGCTTCAAAAGTGACATGCCCAAGTCTAAGTTTTTCAGTCAAGCTAAGACAAAGCCTGCAGTGTTGGGACAAAATGTTAGGGTAGCTTTTGCTAGTAATCCTAGTAAGACACCACTTTCAAGAGACCTGTTTTTTTATTGTAAAAATAAACCAGTTTGTTTTATTGTCCTGTTCTTAGGAAGAACGAAAGATTCTCAAAGTCTGTTGCTTTAGTTACTACTTCACCCTTCGTAGATGATACTCCTGCGGATGGAAATGTCTTTTTGTCTAGTTCCTGTGATAAATCTGTTGATCTACATGTCATTGGCTCTATTAATTATACACCCTTTTATCACCGAAGGAGCGGTGTCTTTGCCAGGGACTGAAGAGATGGTCCCAGTGCGTATCCTCAGAGACACGGGAGCTGCACAATCGTTCCTTTTGGAATGGAATGTTGCCTTTAAATTCTGAAACCGCTAGTGGAACCCATGTATTGGTGAGAGGTTTTGAAATGGGGTTTGTTAAAGTGCCGAATCCATATTTTCTCTGCCATAGTAACTGGTGATGTTGTGGTTGGTGTCCGTTCTACACTTCCAGTTCCTGGAATTACATTTATCCTGGGAAATGACTGAATGATGAATGATTTGTTACTTGTTACTTTAACACCTCTTAGGCAAGATGGCGCAGAGCATGGCAGCCGTGTTGCGAGCTCCGAGCAAACTTTGCAGTTTTTTGTGTGTTTTTCTTGTTTTTTTGTTGTTTTACGTGTTGGACGTTGTTAGTATAACTGTCTACATTTACATTTACATTTACATTTAGGCATTTGGCAGACGCTTTTATCCAAAGCAACTTACATTGCATTATACTACACATTGATCACTATACATTGAGTATGTGCAATCCCTGGGATCGAACCCATGACCTTGGCATTGTTAACGCCATGCTCTAACCACTGAGCTACAGGAAAGCTCAGTGGTTTCCTCAGTGGTCATACATACATAAAATATATACAGTAAAATATTGGACGTTTACAATTTACAAAAGCCTAGGCTAAGTTAGACGTCAGCAGTCTCCCAGCAAGCAAGCCAACAGGGTGACAGTGGCAAGGAACCAAAACTCCAATGATATATAGATGAATAAAAAACCTTGGGAGAAGCCAGGCTCGACCAGGGGGGCCAGTTCTCCTCTGGCACGTTAAAGCTGCAATTTTTAACTGTTTTAGATATAAACAGAGTTTATTGTGATGATTTATAGTTAATTATTGATGGAAAACTGATGGTTCCAACTATATTTGATATTATGTCGGGCACTGAGAAATCGTGCCAACAAAAAGCGGTGAGGCATAATGTTACTAATTGCAGCCATAACATCACACTGCTGTGTCTAAGCAGGGAAAAAAATAAAGCTAAAAGTTATCATGTATATAACAGTAGGTTTACTAAAGAAGTCTGTCAAATCCTGATGATCTGTCTTAGGGTCATTTCATCCAGTCCCCCACCATCTGGTCTCAGAGTTTGGATCCAGCTGACTACAGGACCTTAGGGAACGTCGCTCATTCATTTTTACGGTTGGTGTTTGTATTAGTTTAGTCTTCTTTATTAAACATTCTTTATTTAGTTCCGTGTTCACGTTTCGTTCATTACAAACACAACCGTTCAACCCCTCACCGTAACACAGCCAGTGTAGAGTTGACAAAACTGGGCTTATATGGTCATACTTGTTCGTTCTCGTGAGAACTCTGGCCGCTGAATTCTGAACCATCTGGAGTTTTTGGATTAATCTTGCAGGGCAGCCACCAAGTAGGGCGTGGCAATAATCAAGTCTTGATGTCATGAATGACATGAATTCATTTTTCAGTGTCTGACTTTGCGAGCATGTGTCGTAGTTTTGGATTAATCTTGCAGGGCAGCCACCAAGTAGGGCGTTGTAATTAATATTTCATTGAGGATATTGACCCTCACAAATATATCTAAACCTGTACACACATGTCCCTAAAGAGGTGATACAAGCACTAAAAGTCTTGAAAGTGACATTAGATTGTTAACATTTTATCTCACTTTCTGGAATTCTAGAAAAGGGATAAACTAGACACAGAAATATTGACTCTTGACAATATATAAAGCTGGTGTAGTGCAGTATCCTCACCTGAACAATTATATCCCATAATGACACAATATCATAAAACACAAAACTTGATGAAAGCTCAGCAGTGATGCCCTAACCCTAACACCAGTATTGTATTGTTATACATAACATAACACTGCTTATGTTTTTTCATTGTGTGACTGATGGCCTATGGACAGTAATAAGTGTGCTTGTGAGATAGTCTTGTCAAAGTAAATGGTAAAGATGTTTCTATTGGCCTAATTTTTTAAACAGAGAAACATAAACTAAGTAAATATAACAAGGTTTTGACTTGCTTACCACGTATAGCCTTCTCTGTCAGCGTTGAGGGTTTCACATGTAATAAATGCAGTGATATAGTTAGGCTGACAAAGAAAATTTCAAAATTAGCAACATGCATCCAAATTTACTTAAGGATTGTAAGAGCAGACTTTAATAGGGCTTTAGAGCAGACTTTAGATGCGACTAGTCAGGGGTAGGGATGGAAACCCGGTACTTTATCGGACTGCGGTCAAGCCAGCCGCCAAGTAGAAAAGCTTAGTCAATCTAGCCGCCACGTTATTTCTCCGGTCGCGTATAAACAGCGTATTACGGTAAAATCGTCAGAGAACTGATCTGAACGCAAGTGCTGGTCTAGCAAACGTGATTTTCCCCACCATAGCTCTCACTCTCTCTCTCTCTCTTTACATATATATATATATATATATATATATATATAACATAAATATATAATATTTTTATATATTGTTATTTTTTATAGGATGTTATTTCTATAGATTTTGTGTGTGTGTATTCACATTTCCACTGTTTTGTCCCTGTTTTAAAAAAGCTATAAAAACAAAAGTTCTAGATTGCACAGACTACTTTCACCTCTGATTGAGAGTACACCTTCCCACAATGTCACCAGCACAATTTTTAGGACAATCTGATGTGGAATTACAAAATAAGAGCCCCCACAACTTTTAAATGTCCACTGTTTTGTCCCTGTTTTTAAAAAGTTATAAAAACAAAAGTTCTAGATTGCACAGACTACTTTCACCTCAGATTGAGAGAACACCTTCCCCCAATATCACCAGCACAGCATCAGGACAATCTGATGTGGAATTACAAAATAAAAGCACCAACAACTTTCATTTATATGCTGTTTTGTGTATTTTTAAAAAGTTATAAAAACAAAAGTTCTAGATTGCACAGACTACTTTCACCTCACATTGAGAGAACACCTTCCCCCAACATGGGGAATGAAATGTGAATACACACACGCTCTGTTTAAAACAAAAAATCTATAGAAATAACATCCTATAAAAAATAACAATATATACAAATATAATATATATATGTTATATATATATATATGTAAAGAGAGAGAGAAAGAGAGAGAGAGTGAGAGCTATGGTGGGGAAAATCACGTTCGCTAGACCAGCACTTGCGTTCAGATCAGTTCTCTGACGATTTTACCGTAATACGCTGTTTATACGCGACCACAGAAATAACGTGGCGGCTAGATTGACTAAGCTTTTCTACTTGGCGGCTGGCTTGACCGCAGTTTAATCGGTGCCGGTGCCTAATTATAAAAGACCGAAGTTTCGATAAGCTCTGACGTTAACGGTTCTGCTGTCGGTACTGGAGAAATTTAAAAAAATAAATTTCCTATTTATTATTGCTAAATAAACATTACCTAGCATATTTTACCTAACCAGCCTTTTGAAATTTGCGATAATATTCGTTATTCGTCCGCACTGCTGTTATTTGCAATCTCACGCACGAAATGTAGTCTGTTCCGCAGTACACAGAGCTCGCACGCACACAACATAAGAGAGCTCGCGCTTATGGAGTGACAATGGCGGAGAGAGCCAAACGATCCAAAGTATGGTTACACTTCACCCGTGTGAACACGGACAATGCTAGATTTTTGCTTGTAACGGCGGAAACACAAGCAATTTATCAAAACATCTAGCCAAAGTGAGAAATGCAAAGTTTCTGACCGCCTAGCTTCTACTTCATCATCCGCCTCCTCAGGTATGTATGCTATTGTCACGGGTGAAGAATCACACGACAAGGTAGGCTGAGTGATAAAGCCCCGGAGGGTGGTTTTATTTACAATAACGGGTGTGATTAAACGTGCAGAAGGATGTGGGACTGGCACGACTCGTGCTCTCAGTGCTCCTCGTATTGGTGAAAAGGGTGGTGTCCGGGCGTGCTCCAAAAGTGGGCCGTCGGTCACTCACTGCTTTCTGTGTGAGAGAGAACAAAGAAAGATTCTGTCAGAGATTCGGTCACCATCAAGCTTAAATCAAGCTGAGATCGCTCTCTCTCAGCGAGGGCGTTGGCGGCGTTTTAAAGCCGCCCGCTGATGATCCGCAGCTGTGGCCGATCCGCTGGTGATGAGCAGGTGCAGCTGTGGTGCATTGATTTCCAGGGCGACGCTAATGAGCCCGGAGATACTCGTCACATCCCCCCCCCTGGTCCTGGGGACGCAAGAAGATAGCAGGGGAGAAATAAGCAGGGGCGGGTGGGGAACGACCCCGGACAGACCTGCATAAGCCGTCCACATGCGAGAGAGTCCGTCGGCATGGGCGTTGGCTGTCCCGGCACGGTGACGTACCTCAAAGTGGAAGTCCTGGAGCGCGAGAAACCAGCGAGTCACCCTGGCGTTGGTGTCCTTGGCGCGGGCCATCCACTGTAGGGGGGCGTGGTCCGTTACCAGGGTGAATTTGCGGCCCAGGAGGTAATATCGCAGCTCCAGGACTGCCCACTTGACGGCCAGGGCCTCCTTTTCCACAGCGGCATAGTTCCTCTCGGCCGGGGACAGCTTCCTGCTAATATAAATGACTGGATGCTCCTCACCTTCCTGGATCTGAGACAGGACGGCTCCCAGCCCTGTGTCGGAGGCATCCGTCTGCAGCAGGAAGGGGCAGCTGAAGTCCAGAGTGCGGAGCACGGGGGAAGAGGTGAGAGCCACCTTGATCCTGGCAAACGCGTCCTCCGTTGTGGGGGTCCACTGCACCTTCTCGGGCTGCCCCTTCCTGGTCAGGTCTGTCAGGGGGGTGGCTAAAGAGGAGAAGTTAGGAATGAAATAGCGATAATAACCCGCCAACCCCAGGATAGCTTGTACCTGAGTCTTCGTCCGCGGCGCTGGGGCATTGAGAATGGCCTCGACCTTCTTCTCCTGGGGGCGGATGAGTCCCCGGCCAACTTGAAATCACAGGTACGTAGCCTCCGAGAGTGCTAGGTGGCATTTGCGGGGGTTGGCGGTCAGTCCAGCCCGCCGGAGCTCCGAGAACACCTTCCGCAGGTCCAGATGTTCCTCCCATGCCTCAGAGTGGATTACCACGTCGTCCAGATAGGCGGCGGCGTATGCTTGGTGGAACGTCGCAGGTGCCCCATGGAGCCAGAAGGGGAGGGTCCGGTACTGCCAGTGGCCACTGGGGGTGGAAAAGGCGGTCCTCTCTTTGGCCGACAGAGTCAGAGGTACCTGCCAGTAGCCTTTGGTGAGGTCCAGGGTGGTGATGTACCGGGCCCGTCCCAGCTGGACCAGCAGTTCATCGACTCGAGGCATGGAGTAACCGTCAAACTCGGAGACTGCATTCAGGCGGCGGAAGTCATTGCAAAAGCGGAGGGTGCCGTCCGGCTTTGTTACCATCACTATGGGGCTGGACCAAGGGCTGCGTGAGGGCTCGATGACTTCTAACTTCAACATGTGCTGGACTTCCTCCTCAATAGCCTGCCGACGAGCCTCCGGGACTCAGTAGGGCCGTTGCCTGACGATCATTCCGGGGGGCGTCTTGATGTCATGCTGGATCACGTTGGTCTGCCAGGGCTGGGAGGAGAACACGTCGGAGAACTGGCCGACCAGGTGTTGCAGCTCGGCTTTCTGGGCCGCTGACAGGTGGGGGTTGATGTCGACAACCACGGGGTCCGTAAGACTGAGGGCGGCAAGCTGGTCCCGGGTCCTGTTCCACTTCTTTAGCAGGTTAATATGATAGAGTTGTTCTGGTTGCCTCCTCCCCGGCTGCCGCAGTCGGTAGGTAACCGGTCCAACTTTTTCACCGACCGTATAGAGGCAAGGAACTTGCAGGCAGAGGTGGGGACCAGGACCATGACATGGTCTCCCGGCTGGAATTCCTGTGGTTGCGCCGGCCGGTTGTAGTGGCGCTGTTGTGCCTGCTGTGCCTTGCTGAGGTGCTCCCGGACTAATGGCATGATCCGGTCGATACGCTCCCTCATCTGCCTCACATGCTCAACCACTGTGCGGTGGGGGGCAGGCTGCTGCTCCCACGTTTCCCGGGCGATGTCCAGGAGCCCACGAGGTTGACGGCCGAACAAGAGCTTGAAGGGGGGCCTGGGGTACCTCCTGGATGCCGAAGAGGACATAGGGGACCATGAGATCCCAGTCCCATCTGTCCTCCGCGGCCACTCGTCGAAGCATTTGCTTGAGCGTCTAATTGAAACGCTCGACGAGGCCGTCGGTTTGGGGGTGGTAAACCGTTGTCCTCAACTGCTTCACCCGCAGCAGCCTGCAGAGATCAGCCATTATCCGGGACATGAATGTTGTTCCCTGGTCGGTCAGGATCTCCGCTAGGGATGTCGACTCGGCTAGCCAACAGGAACAGCTCCAGAGCGATGGCCTTGGCTGTGGCTCTCCGCAGTGGGACTGCTTATGGGTACCGGGTGGCGTAATCGACGATCACCAGGATGTGCTCGTGTCCTCGGGCAGACTTAGGCAACGGCCCCACCAGAACCATTCTGATGCGCTCGAAGGGCACCTCAATGATGGGCAAGGGAATGAGTGGGCTGGGGGGAAGAGTCCTGGGTGCCGTGATTTGACAGGTCGGGCAGGCACGGCAGAATCTCTTGACCTCAGCATCCAGGCCCGGCCAGTGGAACCGATCCCAGATTCGCTGGATGGTATTGGCCGCTCCCAGGTGTCCTGCCATCGGATGGGTATGAGCCAGCTCCAGGACAGTTAAGTGAAAAAAACCTTGGCCTAGCATATTCTGCATAGGATCAAGTGATGTAAGATTTACACCCACATATGTACTGAGACAGAATGTCCAGTTATGCCTTCATCCAGTTTAACCGTGTTAAGGGTTGTTTCCAGAAAATAACATATTTTGAACATTAACCAATAACTATAAGAATACTATAAACAGACAATAAGAAAATACGATTACAGAAATACATGATTAAAGAATTACATGGTTACATGATTAAATTTTACCACACTATCTTACCATTTCCAATTTGTAGCTCTAACTGAAAATGTCCTACAGATCAGTTCAGTACAGTGTGTCACAGGGATCAGTGCTAGGACCTTTGCTCTTTACCATGTACATGCTACCTTTAAGAGATATAATTAGAAGATTGAAATGGAATTAGCTTCCACTGCTACGCTGATGATTCTTAGCTTAATATTTCCCTGAGACTAGAATGAAACACATCAATTTACCAAAAAGATAGATTGCATAGTTGATATTAAAAGATGGATAACCTGAAACTTCCTATTACTAAATCCGGGCAAAACTTAAGTTTTACTTATTAGACCAAGAATGTATGCACATACACTATATTGCCAAAAGTATTCACTCACCCATCCAAATAATTGAATTCAAGTGTTCCAATCACTTCCATGGCCACAGGTGTATAAAATGAAGCACTTAGGCATGCAGACTGTTCTACAAACATTTGTGAAGGAATGGGCCGCTCTCAGGAGCTCAGTGAATTCCAGCATGGTACTGTAAAAGGATGGCATCTGTGCAACAAGTCCAGTCGTGAAATTTCCTCGCTACTAAATATTCCACAGTAAACTGTCAGTGGTATTATAACAAAGTGGAAGCGATTGGGAATGACAGCAACTCAGCCACAAAGTAGTAGGCCATGTAAAATGACAGAGCAGGGTCAGCGAATGCGAAGGCGCATTGTGCGCTGAGGTTGCCAACTTTCTGCAGAGTCAATTGCTACAGACCTACAGTTTATGTGGCCTTCAGATTAGCTCAAGAACAGTGCGTAGAGAGCTTTATGGAATGGGTTTTCATGGCCGAGCAGCTGCATCCAAGCCATACATTACCAAGTGCAATACAAAGCGTCGGATGCAGTGATGTAAAGCACGCCGCCACTGGACAGTGGAATCACACTTTTCTATCTGGCAATCAGATGGACGAGTCGGGATTTTGGACAATTCCATGCTCCCAACTTTGTGGGAACAGTTTGGGGATGGCCCCTTCCTGTTCCAACATGACTGCGCACCAGTGCACAAAGCAAGGTCCATA